>JACEEZ010004475.1:0-28428 GCA_016584305.1 Chionoecetes opilio | reverse complement strand
AACTTGGCATGACCCGCCACCCAGGATGGATGCACATTATCCTTTCCTGAGTTAGTGATGTGAGAGGAGGAGGAGGAGGAAACCTGGGGAAGGTAACTGTGGTAACCCGGATGTCACACTAGCCCTGGCTCCCGGGGTAGCGGGTTCCCACCCACCACAGGCTCAAGGGCTAATGCGACGGAGATGAGCACCGAGGCCACGCCCAGAATAGCGTATGCTACCATCTATATCTTTACCATTAATAATAATTAGGGTGCGGCTGCAATGGGAGCGAGAAAGCGAGCAAGAGCTTTATTAAAAATAGATAACTGTCTGGCCGTATAATAGTAATAGTATTAATAATAATACCAACTGATAATGATAATAATGATAATAATAAGGATACTTATAATGATAATAGTAATATTGGTGATTTTGAAATGATAATGATAGTAATCATTATTATTATTACATTAGATCCTGGTTGGGATCAAACCCTTGACAGGGGTTCAACAAAGTATACATAAACACAGTTCTTGGAATGAACAAGTTTTTTTTATCGGGGTGTGTCTACCTGAAAATCCGTGAAAATCTACCAGTTTTGACAGTATATTTATATGTCTTTAAACCATTGCCGTCGATTTGTATGTGTATTTATGAACGTGTCCTTGTATTATTTTATTCTTTATCAATGTTGGTTACATGTCTGGCTCAATATAAACGGGTATGAGACACCTTAATTCAGGTCAATTATGCAGCAAGTGAATGGGCCAGCAGACTTGTTAACTTCTGCCGCACGGCGGCGCGACCGTCGGCATATAGCAAAAAATACCTTTGGGGGATCCCGAGTGAGGTATCTTGTTGTAGAGCAGTGGTTCTCAAACTTTTTGGCATTGTTACCCCCAGCAGTGCTGTGATAGATCATCATTACCCCTACCCCATTCCTTTTCAGTTATGTGAAGTTAAAGGAAAGAAAAATATTGGAATGCTTAATTGTTAATGCATTATATATGAGCCAGACGCCATGAATCAGACGAACTCTTGCTCCTTCTCTACTACTTTTTTTTCTTTTTTTTTTACATCACAAGGAACTGGCCAAGGGCACAACAAAAATGGGTAACACAAAGCCCGCTTAGTTGCCAGTCCCTATAAAGAAGACAGTAAGAGAATAAAATAAAAACAGAGGGGTAGGCCAATTTAGTTCGGAGGTATCTTGTTACTCTTCTTTTGAAAAGATTTAAGTCATAGGAAAGTGGAAAAATAGTCAAAAAGTTAAGTTACAGAAAGGATTAGTATTTACTCTGCATTAAGATGACAGAAGGGATGAAAGAGTAAAAGTTTTCACGATTAACTCATTTGCATTAAGTATAATTACAGAATATATGATATATATAATAATACTTATATATATAATATAATTGGAATCATTATATCATATATCAAATTATATATAATATTATATATATATATATATATATATATATATATATATATATATTATATATATATATATATATATATATATATAATAATATATATATCTATATATATATATATATATATATATTATATATATATATATCAGTGCAGAGAGAGAGAAAAAAATATATAAGTAAATTAATTATCTATATAATAATTTAATAGAATAAGTAAAAAATATTAATTAAATAAAAAAAAAAATTGTTATAGTTTTTTAGAGATTACTTTTATATTTATTTTTATATTCTATTTATTTGTTACCCCTATAACCCATTATTACTATTATCCATTTATTCATTTCATTTAATTGGATAGGATATTCTATTACATATATCTTTAGTACCTGAGGGTTGGTGGGATTGGTCTCTTTGCCTATCCTGGGTGGTGGGCGTGGTGGGCAATGAACCCTTGGGTTGGCTAGGCGCTGGGGTGCTGTTGGATGGTGGTGGGGGTCTGGGCGAGGGGCGGGCCTGGGCGCTAGGGTCTGGGGTCCGATGCGAGAAGGCAGATACGCACTGAGTGAACTCAGTACGCCCCTTCGAACCGGATCCATCATGTGGACCCCTAACCTAACCCTTACTGCCCTTCTTTCACTTTGACCCTACATGTCATCACGTCGACCCTGCAATCTATCCTGACCACAACCCTTGAACCACCCATGACGTGGACCCTACCACATCTCTCCCATCAGATACAACCTCCCATTACTATGAACTAATTTACCCCATTACTATTATCATTACTATTACAACCCATTACTATTTACCCAATTACTATTACTACAATTTTTGTTTTGTTGTTACTAATTATTATTTCTTTTTTTAGGGATACTCTCACCCACGTCTCGTCCATCAGTTACCTTCCCTTGGCTGGAGGGAGGGAGGTCGATGGGCGGTCAGAGGGTGGGAGGGGATTAGGATGGGGGAGCTCTCATCCACCAGTCATCATCTTCCCCTGGCCAGAGGGAGGGAGGTAGGTGGACGGGAGGGGGAGGGGGGGATGTTTATCAGTTAACTTTTCTTGGCCAGAGGGATGGAGGTCGATGGACGGGGGAAGCGATGGAGGGGATCCTCTCACCCACGTCTTGCCTATCAGTTACCTTCCCCTGACCAGGGGGAGGGAGGTTGATAGACCGCCAGAAGATTTGAGGGGGGGACGGGGTCCGAGCTCGGTAAAGATTTGAAATCCGTAATGGATTTGTGGGGGAATCGAACTCATCACCTTTTTGCTGATGTATTGAAACACCAACACTTTACCACTGAGCTATGGAGCACCCAGCTAAAAATAATCGAGGAGTTATATTTGAATACCTCACTGTACTCCTACTGTGATTATTACTTTAAGTGTCATTTACAAGCAAAAACATGGGAAAGAACTAAAAGGATATTTATATACATGTCATACTCACTTAATGCTTATGAGGTGAATAAAATAACGAATAAATAATGTCATGCTAATATAAGTCACGGCGCTGTGAGGGTTGTGGTGGTGGTCGGCGGGTCACACCCATAGGCCACCCGAGAGCCTTCGCTTGACTGGCTAATAATGGACGACACATGTACTGCTTCCATGTATTTTGTTAATCAGTGCAATATATAGGTGCATATAGTCACAAAGGTTAGGGTGCGGCAGAAAAACTGTATAGCAGAGCCCAGGCAGGAGCCAGACCGGCGCGGCAGCCAGCCTCTGGTGGTGGCTCTGTGTTGATCCGAGACCACCGAGAGACAAGGCCTGATACATCGTCCGTGACGTCAGACCATGTCGATCCCACCCGCTCCACTCCCCGTACAAGTTTACCTACCTAATATAATGTTTATCAGTATAAAAGATATCCTGTTCTCTTCGGAAATGTTTGTTCTATAATATCATCAAATAAAAAATCGTAAAACACACAAAAGAAATGCCATTATGAGACTTTCAAGAAATATGCATTAATTTAAAGCTCTTCGCCATTTAATATTTTGCTCGCAAACTTTTTACATGGAGAATAGCAATAGAAGCGGAATTTAATTAGCTTTCCATTGATATATTTCATTTAGTCATAAATGAATTAGCAGCATGCATAAATTTGCGTTAACTAAATATTAAAAATCATGAAATCGGGTAATTTCCTACCTAATATATGTTTAGCAGTATAAAATATATACTGTTATCTTTGGAAATGTTTGTTCTATAATATTATCCAATAAAAAACCGTAAAACACACTAAAGAAATGCCATTATGAGACTTTCAAGAAATATGCATGAACTTAAACTCTTCGCCATTTAATATTTTGCGAAAAAACTTTTTACATGGAGAATATCAATAGAAGCGAAATTTAATTAGCTTTCCATAGTAGATAGATAGGAAACAAATAAATTTGAAATCCTCAGAGTCTCATAATGGCATTTCTTTAGTGTATTTTAGTTTTTTTTTGGATAATATAATAGAACAATCATTTACAAAAAAACAGTGTATCATTTATATTGATAAACCATGCTCTACTGTATTCATGGAACACTTTTTCACTTGCCGATCCGATTGATGATGTTATTATTTTAGTTAACGCTAATTTATGCATGGTGGTAATTCATTTATCAGAAAACGAAAAATATCAATGGAAAGCTAATGAAAATCCGCTTCTATTGATATGCTGCCTCTGAAATGTTTTCTCGCAAAATATTAAATGGCGAAGAGTTTAAGTGAATATTAAGTTCATGAATATTTCTTCACACTCTTATAATGAAAAGGCATTTCTTTAGTGTATTTTACAGTTTTTTATTTGATAATATTATAGAACAAACATGTACGAAGATAACAGTATATCATTTATACTGATAAACCACAGAAAGGGAAATGGGGGTGTTGCTCGAAAATGGCAGCATTCGTAAAACTGGCCTCCACTGGTCATGGGCGGGTTGACGCGGGGCACGAGTAGCAAGTCTAGTATAGAGTAGTCTTTGGTACATCCCTCATCATTTTCCTCATACACATATATTTTCCCTTGTACTACACAATCCCTAAATTGCCGCCATTTTATAAGTAATAAATTCTCTGATCTCAAATATGTGGGACATAGGGTTAGTATAAAAAGCAAGGAAACAAGATAGGGATGACCGTGGTATAAGTGTAGCTATGTGGGCAATCATGAAGGGTGTACATATCTATTATAAACTTAAATATCACTTGAGCATTACGAAAATTACTGTCATAATGACTAACCCGAACACCGGCTGTGACATTTGCTGGATTCACCATCCAAAGTATCCCATGAACTGCTTCATGTCATTGATGCTTCATTACTTCCTCCAATAAATTGATCAAACTTCATCATTCACTATTCATTGACTCATGCATACCTTCAATATCAATATACAAACATGTGCAATAAGCTTTAATCTTTTAATCCACAACATCCGCACGGTACACATCCTCACCTGATGGATTTTGGTACATGCTTCCACATCCGTCAGTTTCCACATGAGCTTCTCCATAGACGTGAGGGAGCCTCGGGGATCACGTACCAGGTGAATCACTTTCATGTTATTTACCTCCTTTCGATCCATAAGTTCCCGGACCCACTGAAGACGCATCCTGATGGTCTTGATGATAATGAGCGGCTCCTTCTTACAATACTCCATCACGTCTTTGATTGCTGCGTGGTTCTTCGTCTTGTTACGCGTATACGGATGTGTCACATTGATATCTGCCATTCGTTTATGGGTCAATATACTTTTTCTAACTTTACACTGAAAATATTGAATTAGCTTCTCTGATAAATGTTCTTTTGTTTGGAGTTCTTTTGGTACTAGTATCGATGGCTCAAAAAAGTACATGTTGTTGCCCAAAGCCGCCAGTAACAAGCCCAAGAAGCTGGAGCCGCTGCGCCCCACGGATGACAGCACCAACACCTTGCTTTGAGGTGCTGGCCGTCTGGTCACTGGAGCTGAGGGAGTTATCACAGGCTTAACTTTTGACTTGTCTTCAGTTTGGCGAATGTCATTAACAGTAAAGTGCATATTATTGTGTATGAGATACACGTGTTCAGGCTGACCAGCATTGGATGTTAAATTATGTTTATCATTTCTGATTTTCTCGCTGCCTTTTTGAGAATGCACATTATTCAAGTAAGTAAGTAAGTAAGTAGTAATAAGTTCCAGTCTTTGTTTCACCTTCACTCTTACCTTCTTGACCTTGCCTTTCCGCCATAAAATCTTTAGTCAAGGGAAAGCGATGTACTGAAAAAGAAATAAGAAAGGTATATAATATCATATATATAATATATTATATATATATATATATATATATATATATATATATATATTATATATTATATATATATGTATAATATATTAATACATATATATATATATATATATATAGATATATATCTAACCATAATATTATATATATATTATATCTATATAATAATATATATATAATCGTAATGTAGAATTATGAAGTGGGTTAACATAAACACTACACTAGAGGTTAGAAAAGCCAAGGAAGGTGAAGTATCGTACACCAATGATGTTAAGTCAGATTTCTTTCCTCGCCGCCACTGCCGCCCAAACTCACGTGACTCAATGCGATAATCTTCTTATTGAAAACTAATACTAAGGGAGAAGCAGATGCTGAAACACGTCAACGGTTTATGAGTGTATGTGAGGGAATGTCAGTGTGAGAAGACGCATGTAATGTTATTCCTGTTAGCGAAGCTTGTGTTCAACTCCAATGATCTCGTTTGCCTATTAGTGTCCCACTATTTTAATACCTGACTAAGCCAGAGACACTAGTGTTTTCATTGGTGGATACCACAAACTATTATATTACCGTGATAGAGTGAAGCTACACAAAGAAATATGCAACATAACATTTCATGAGGGTCTTCAGTGTCAGTCATTCTGCCTCACACTGAACAGCTCAATGTCAGTCAGTCGCTTACACTGCGGAGCATCCAGTGCCAGCCGCCAGTTGCTGACACACAATACTCAGTGCTAACCAGCTAGTCTATCTGACACCATCGAATAGCTCAGTGTCAGTTAGTCTACCTGACACCACCGAACAGCTAAGTTTTTTTTCACATCACACCCAGACTAGGACAGAAAAAAAGAGGTAACAAAAAGCCCGCTATGTTGCCAATCCCTATAAAGACAGTAGGAAAATAAAGGAATGGGGGTGGGCCAAATTAGTTCGGGAGGTGTCTTGTTACTCTTCTCTTGAAAAGATTTAAGTCATAGGAAGGTGGACAAATAGAAACAGGAAGAAAGTTCCAGAGTTTACCAGTGAAAGGGATGAAATAGTAAAAATACTGATTAACTCTTGCATTACGAAGATGGACAGAATAGAGATGAGAATGAGTAGAAAGTCTTGTGCAGCGAGGCCGCGGGAGTGGGGGAGGCATGCAGTTAACAAATTCAGAAGAGCAGTGAGCATGAAAATAACGGTAGAAGAGAGCAAGAGAAGCAACATTGCGGCGGTGATTTAAAGATTGAAGACAGTCAGTCAGAGGAGAGGAGTTGATGAGACGAAAAGCTTTTGACTCAACCCTGTTTAGGAGAGCTGTATGAGTGGATCCTCCCCAAACATGTGAGACATATTCCATACATGGGCGGATAAGGCCCCTGTACAGAGCAAGCAATTGGGAGGGAGAAAAAAAAGGACGCAGACGCCACAGGACACCTAACTTCTTAAAAGCTGTTTTAGCAAGAGATGAGATGTGAGATTTCCAGTTCAGATTTTTAGTAAAGGATAGTCCTAGAATGTTCATTGTAGAAGAAGGAGACAGTTGAGTGTCATTGAAGAAGAGGGGATAGTTATCGGTTAGGTTGGTCGAATAGATAGGTGAAGAAATAGGGTTTTTGAGGCATTGAACAAAACAAGGTTTGCTTTGCCCAAATCAGAAATTATAGAAAGATCAGAAGTTAGGTGCTCGGCAGGGGCGCCCACAGGCGGACGCACTGGACGCACGTGCGTCCACTGTAAGCCTCCAGGCATGTGTGGACCCCTATAAGGGCCCCCCTAGGGGCCCCTATGAGGCCCCTTATAAGGCCCTATGAGGCCCCTATGAGGCCCCAAAATGCACCTAAAATTGATCGAAACTGCAAAACAAATCAGGGGGGGGCTTACAGCGCCCCCCCCCCCCCCGACCCCCCAGCTGAGTAGGAAAGCTAGAAGAAGTTCAGTTAACTGCATCAGTTAAGTTCAGTTAACTGCATAGCACCACTGAACAGCTCAGTGCCAGCTAGTCTGCCTGACACCACAGAACAGCTCAGTGCCAGCCAGTCTGCCTGACACCACAGAACAGCTCGTGCCAGCCAGTCTGCCTGACACCACAGAACAACTCAGTGCCAGCCAGTCTGCTGACCCAAGACCTAGGCCAGCCGTCTGACTGACACCACAGAACAGCTCAGTGCCAGCCAGTCTGCCTGACACCACAGAACAACTCAGTGCCAGCTAGTCTGCCTGACACCACAGAACAGCTCAGTGCCAGCCAGTCTGCCTGACACCACAGAACACTCAGTGCCAGCTAGTCTGCCTGACACCACAGAACAGCTCAGTGCCAGCCAGTCTGCCTGACACCACAGAACAACTCAGTGCCAGCTAGTCTGCCTGACACCACAGAACAACTCAGTGCCAGCTAGTCTGCCTTACACCACAGAACAGCTCAGTGCCAGCCAGTCTGCCTGACACCACAGAACAGCTCAGTGCCAGCCAGTCTGCATGGCACCACCGAACAGCTCAGTGCCAGCTAGTCTGCCTGGCACCATCGAACAGCTCAGTGCCAGCTAGTCTGCCTGACACCACAGAACAATCAGACAATCACCCAATCGCCCTGCCTCGGAGTCCCTAACTGGGGAGGGGACCAGAAATATCCCCAGGTCGGACAGTCTTCAAGATGTCGACCCGAGGTGTCTTGATACTTCTTCTAGCCTTCTCTCCATAAACTTCTGCAACATACGCGGCCTTAGATCTAACTTTCTCTCTGTTGAACATCATCTCTCCTCCTCTAAACCTCATCTTCTTTTCCTCACCGAAACTCAGTTTGTCTGTGAGCACTAACAGCAGACCTTTTTCTGTCTCCTCTTACTGTCTCTATTCTCATTTTAAATCCAAAGCTGGCTGTTGCGTATATGTGCGCAATGACATCACTTGCTCTCGCGCCCACGGCCTTGAATCTTCCGAATTTTCTACCATCTGGCTTCGACTTCAATGTCACTCTCTTACTAAATTTATCTGTGCTGTATATCTCTCACCTAACTCCTCTGACTTTGTAAAATTCTTCGACTATTTAACATCAAAAGTGGAGCACATCTCATCTCATTTTCCTTTAGCTGAAATTTCCATTCTTGGGGACTTCAATGTTCACCACCAGCTTTGGCTATCATCTTCTTTCACTGACCAACCTGGTGAACAAGCCTACAACTTTTCTATCCTCCAAGACCTAGAGCAGCTGGTGCAGCACCCTACCCGTATTCCTGACCGCCTTGGAGACACGTCCAACATTCTTGATCTTTTCCTAACTACTAACCCTTCTGCTTACTCTGTGAAACTATTCTCTCCGTTGGGTTCCTCCGATCACAATCTTATTTCTGTAACCTGTCCTATCGCTCCGGTACCGTCTCGGGACCCACCTAAGCGGAGGTGCTTCTGGCACTTCAACTCAGCTAAGTGGGAAGACCTAAGGCAGTACTACTCTAATTTTCCATGGAATGATTACTGCTTCCATGTCAAAGACCCATCTCTTTGTGCAGAGCGCATATAACTGAGGTCATAGTCTCTGGCATGGAGACGTACATTCCACACACTTTCTCTAATCCTAAAGCCTTGGTTTAACTCTGCTTGTTCTCATGCTGTCCGAGATAGAGAGGTGGCTCACAAACAGTACCGTAAGCATCCATCTCCTGAAACTCATGCCCTTTATATTTCTGCCCGTAATCATGCCAAATCTTTACTTCAACTTACCAAAAACTGTTTCATTAATAAAAAATGTCAAAATCTTTCTGAATCAAATTCCTCTCGTGACTTCTGGCATCTAGCTAATAACATCTCTAACAATTTTTCTTCACACTCTTCATCTTTCCCTCCTATGCTTCACCCAGATGGCTCCACAGCTGTCTCATCTACTTCTAAAGCTGAACTCTTCGCTCAAACCTTTGCTAAAAATTCCACTCTGGTTGATGAAGGACTTGTTCCTCCTTCTCCTCCACCCTCTGACTATATTATGCCTGTCATTAAGATCCTTCGGAATGATGTTTTCTTTGCCCATTCTGGCCTAGATCCTCGGAAGGCTTACGGTCCTGACGGAGTCCCTCCTATTGTTCTCAAAAACTGTGCTTCTGTGCTTGCACCTTGCCTGGTCAAACTTTTCCGTCTTTGTCTATCTACTTCCACCTTTCCTTCTTGCTGGAAGTTTGCTCACATCCAACCTGTTCCTAAGAAGGGTGACCGTTCTAATCCTTCAAACTACCGTCCTATAGCTTTGACTTCCTGCCTTTCTAAAGTTTTTGAATCTATACTTAATAAGAAGATTCTTAAGCATCTATCTGCTCACAATCTTCTATCTGATCGTCAGTACGGTTTCCGTATAGGGCGATCTACTGGCGATCTTCTAGCTTTCCTAACTGAATCTTGACTGATTCTAACTGAATCCTCCTCCTTTAGGGGTTTCGGTGAAACTTTTGCTGTTGCCCTTGACATATCAAAAGCTTTTGATAGAGTCTGGCACAAATCTTTAATTTCCAAACTACCCTCATTCGGTTTCTATCCTTCTCTCTGTACCTTCATCTTAAGTTTCCTTTCAAACCGTTCTATTGCAGCTACTGTAGACGGACATTGTTCTTCTCCTAAATCTATTAATAGTTGTGTGCCCCAGGGTTCTGTCCTATCACCCACTCTCTTTCTATTATTCATTAATGATCTTCTAAGTCTAACTCAAAGCCCTATCCACTCCTACGCTGATGATTCTACCCTGCATTTTTCAACGTCGTTTATTAGACGTCCAACTCAACAGGAACTAAGTGATTCACGGAGAGATGCCACCGAGCGCCTAACTTCTGATCTTTCTATAATTTCTGATTGGGGCAAAGCAAACCTTGTTTTGTTCAATGCCTCAAAAACCCAATTTCTTCACCTATCTACTCGACAAAACCTACCAGATAACTATCCCCTCTTCTTCAATGACACTCAACTGTCTCCTTCTTCTACAATGAACATTCTAGGGCTATCCTTTACTAAAAATCTGAACTGGAAATCTCACATCTTATCTCTTGCTAAAACAGCTTCTAAGAAGTTAGGTTTCCGTGGGGGCTGCGGCCCTTTTTTTTCTCCCTCCCAATTGCTTGCTCTTTACAGGGGCCTTATCCGCCCATGTATGGAGTATGTCTCACATGTTTGGGAGGATCCACTCATACAGCTCTCCTAAACAGGGTTGAGTCAAAAGCTTTTCGTCTCATCAAACTCCTCTCCTCTGACTGACTGTCTTCAATCTTTAAATCACCGCCGCAATGTTGCTTCTCTTGCTCTCTTCTACCGTATTTTCATGCTCACTGCTCTTCTGAATTTGCTAACTGCATGCCTCCCCCTCTCCCGCGGCCTCGCAGCACAAGACTTTCTACTCATTCTCATCCCTATTCTGTCCATCTTCCTAATGCAAGAGTTAATCAGTATCTTTACTCTTTCATCCCTTTCACTAGTAAACTCTGGAACTCTCTTCCTGTTTCTATTTTTCCACTTTCCTATGACTTAAATCTTTTCAAAAGAAGAGTAACAAGACACCTCCCGAACTAAATTGGCTCACCCCTCTTTTTTATTTTTATTCTCTTACTGTCTTCTTTATAGGGACTGGCAACTAAGCGGGCTTTGTGTTACCCATTTTTGTTGTGCCCTTGGCCAGTTCCTTGTGATGGAAAAAAAAAAAAAAAAAAAAAAATCAGCTAAAGGATCACGGCACACCGTAAGTTTACCTGTTCTAGTTTGGACAAAGTAAATTGCGTCATTATTTCAGTCACATTGTGATTGGTGAAAATTAAATAATCTATATGTAACATTTTGTTGGAGCCAAAGGGATGTGGCGAAATGAGAACATTTTAAGAAAATATATACAATGCAACAAGAAAAACGAGCCAAATCGTCATGTTCAGAAGTCAGCATGTGCTTGGCGGCGCGAATGTTACACACCTGAATGCAGCAGCAGGGGTAGCAGCAGCAGCGCCAGGACATACAAGAGGACTCTCTTGCTAGCTAACCGTCGGAGCCATACTTTCATCTGGATGGAATTAAGCAATGATTTTTATAACACATACGGACATAACAGGAAGAATAACTCTGTTCTGAATATATATCTATGCATATGTACTAACCATATCTACACACACACACACACACACACACACACACACACACACACACACACACACACACACACACACACCAGCGCGGTCAGATTGCACGCACCACTGCTTGCGATTCAGCAAGTATGTGTTTCAAGCCCAGCTCGGGGTGGATTCTAGTGACAGCGCAGGTTTTTACGCTGCATTATACAAAATTCTGGCATTATGAGCTTAATTCAGGCTTTTACGGGAGAGTAATAAACACAGTGAAAATCTAACATATCACTTGAAGGAGGATTACTGGCCTTCTTGTAGTAGAAGGAGTAATGTAAGTTAATGTTACTATGGAGCGGCCGCTTGCCAGCTGTGTTGGTCTTGAGCAGAGTTAGCTGGTGACGTCACAACATGGCGCCGGTCGTTTTAGAGCGCACAAATTTTCCTGTACTTAAATTGGCTGTATCATCAAAAATACTGTGCACATTGAAAATTCAACCTCACTAGCCTACTATATGAGGCTTGAAGATTTCTGATCCATTGTTACCTCAAGAAGAGTAAACAGGTCCATAGTTTGTAGTGCTAGGCCATCCATGACAACATGAGTACAGATGTGTGCTGGAGTCCAGAGATGGGGAACACGTTATCAAAAGTTTCAGTCTTCAAAATGGTTACTCTTTCATAGTTACTAATTGCTGAATAAACGGTCAATACAATCATATGAGCAACAAATGTGTTAATGAAAGAATGGTAATGGTTTTCCCGAAATAGATTCCATATAACATAGTCTGGCATTTATGATGACAAAATGGGAAGGAGGGAAATCTTGAAAAAACAATCATGAGATAGTAAAAAGAAATTCTTAATTATGATGCATGACGTGATTATATTAAGAATAGTGATGATGGTAACAATGACCACCGGTAGGGATGATAATAATGATGATGATATGATGAAATTGATATAATAATGCTAATGGTGATAATATAATCTTAACAATGATAACAATACAAATTATGATAACAATAGCAATAAAAATAATAAATTAATAATTTGAATATTAATTTTGATAATGATATGTTAATATTACATAATAAAATGTGATAATATACATAATGATAAAAACAATAATAATATAACAATAATGGTAATAACATGAAATTCAGCCCAAAAATAGTAATAATAAAATAATAAATAAGATAATAATAATAATAATAATATAATGGAACAATTGTAATAACAAAGACAATAAACTGACATATAGTAATAATAATAATATAAAAATAATATAATAATAATATAAAATAATAACAATAATGATTATATGAAAATAACGATAACTGGGGGGGGGACCAGTGACCCATATACCCCCGAATTGTCATCAAAAATTTTTAAAAAATTTATCAAAATTTATTTAATTTTATTTATATATTTATAATTTATAAAATTTTTAAAATAAATTTTTAATATAAAAATTTTAAATTTTTTAAAAAAATTAATTTTTGAAATAATTTATAATAAATTTTTAAATTAATAAAAACTAAAGAGGTATTGGGGAAACCCCTGAGTGTAGAGATTTCTTTATTTTTGAGTTTTTTAATTTTTATTATTTTAAATTTTTATTTTTAAATTAACATTAGTTTGTTTATTGTTTTGTTTTAATTTTTTGATTTATTTTAAATTTTTTAATTTTTAATTATTTTTTTTAAATTTAGTAATTTTTTTTTTTTTAACCCAATTTTTTACAATTTTGTTAAAAATTTTTTGTTATTTTATTTTATTTTTTTGAATATTAAAATAATTATCATAATTAATTTTAAAAATTTATTATTTATTATTATTATTGCTATTTTATCAAAATTTTTGTATTGTTATCATTTTTAAATTTATATTATCACCATTAGTTATTTATATAAATCATCTTTCATCATCATTATTATCATCCTACCGGTTCATTGTTCCACATCATTTTTTCTTAAATAAAAATCATCGTCATGCCTCTAAAAAATTTCTTTTTTACTATCTCATGATTTTTTTTAATTTTTTCCTTTTTTACTTTTGTCATCATAAATCCCAACTAGTTATAGGGAATCTTTTTGGGGGAAAACCTTACCATTCTTTCATTAACCTTTGTTGCTCATATGATTGTATTGACCGTTTTTCGCAATTAAAAATATGAAAGAGTAACCTTTTTGAAACTGAAACTTTTGATAACGTTTTCCCCCATCTCTGGACCCAGCACACATCGTACTCATTTTGTCTGATGCTGCCTACAAACTATGGGCCCTTTTTTCTCTTCTTTAGGTAACAAAGGGTCAAAATCTTCAAGCCTCATATGGGCTAGTGAGGTTGAATTTTCAAAGTGCAAGTATTTTTGATGATACGCCATTTAAGTACAGGAAAATTTTTTGCGCTCTAAAACGACCGGGGCCATGTTTGACGTCACCACTAACCTCTCAAACCCAAACAGCTGGCAAGCCCGTTAGTAACATTTTAATTAATTATTTTATAAAAGAAAGGATATTCCTTCAATTTAATGTTTTTTTTACTGTGTTTATTTTGTTGATTAAGCCATAACCCGAAAGTATAACCCCGTAAAAAAACCTGCGTTTTTTTCACTAAATCCCCCCCCCGAGCTGGGCTTGAAAAACCTACTTCTGAAACGCAGCAGTGGTGCCTGCAAAACTGACCGGTTGGTGTGTTTGGGGTGTGTGGGTGGTTGTGTTGTGGTGTGTGTGTTGGTGTGTTTGTGTGTGTGTGTGTAATTGGTTATCATATCTAGATATATATTCGAAAAGAGTTATTCTTCCTGTTATTCCGTATTGTTATAAAAATCATTGCTTAATTCCATCCGATGAAAGTATGGCTCCGACGTTAGCTAGCAAAAATCCTCTTGTATGTCCTGGGGCTGCTGCTGCTACCCCTGCTGCTGCATTCAGGTGTGAAACTTCCGCCGCAAGCCATGCTAAATTCTGAACATGACATTTGGCCGTTTTCTTGTTGCATTGTAATATATTTTCTTAAAATGTTCTCATTTCGCACATCCCTTTGCCTCCAACAAATGTTACATTAGTTTTTTAAATTTCACAACCAATGTTACTGAAATAATGACGAAATTTACTTTGTCCAAACTAAACGGTTTAACTTACGGTGTGCCGGATCCTTTAGCGATTTTTTTTTTTTTTTTTTTTTTCCATAAAGGAACTGGCCAAGGGCACAACAAAATGGTAACACAAACCCCCGTTAGTTGCCATCCCTATAAGAAGACAGTAAGAGAATAAAATAAAAAGAGGGTGAGCCATTTAGTTCGGGGGGTTTGTCTTGTTACTCTTCTTTGAAAAGTTTTAGTCATGGAAAGTGGAAAATAGAACACGGAAAGAGTTCCAGAGTTTACTAGTGAAAGGGATGAAGAGTAAAGAAAATTGTTAACTTTTGCTTAAAGGAAGATAAAATAGGGATGAAAATGATAAAATCTTGTGCTGCGGGGCCGCGGAAGGGGAGGCATGCATTAGCAATTCAGAAGACCCTGAGCTTTAAATAACGGTAAAGAAAGAAAGAGAAGCAACATGCGGCGGTGATTTAAAGATTGAACAGTCAGTCAGAGGAGAGGAGTTGATGAGACGAAAAGCTTTTGACTCAACCCTGTTTAGAGCTGTATGAGGGGATCCTCCCCAAACATGTGGACAACTCCATACTGGGCGATAAGGCCCTGTAAAGCAAAAATGGGGGGAGAAAAAAAGGACGCAGACCCACAGGACACCTAACTTCTTAAAGCTTTTTTAGCAGAGATAAATTGAGTTTCCTTTCAATTTTTAGTAAAGATAGCCTAAATGTTCATTGTAGAAAAGGAGACAGTTATGTCATTGAAGAAGAGGTAGTTATCTGGTAGGTTTTTGTCGATAGATGGTGAAGAAATTGGTTTTTGAGGCATTAAACAAAAAAGGTTTCTTTGCCCCACAGAATTATAGAAAGATCGAATTAGGCCTCGTGGCATCTCTCCGTGAATCACTAGTTCCTTTTGGTTGGACGCCCTATAAACGACGTTGAAAATGCAGGGTAGAATCATCACGTGGTGGTAGGGCTTTGAGTAGACTTGAAGATCATTATGATAATGAAAGAGATGGGTAAAGACAGAACCGGGCCAACACTATTAATAATTTGGGGAAGAAAAAATGTCCGTCTAAGTACTGCAATAGAAACGGTTTGAAGGAACTTAAGATGAAGGTACAGAAAAGGTAGAACCAAATGAGGGTAGTTTGGAATTAAGATTTGTGCCAGACTCTATCAAAAGCTTTTGATATGTCAAGGGCAACAGCAAAATTTCACCGAAACCCTAAAGGAGGAGGATTCAGTTAGAATCAGTAAAGATTCAGTTAGGAAAGCTAGGAAGATCGCCAGTAATCGCCCATACGAAACCGTACGACGATCAGATAGAAGATTGTGAGCAGATAGATGCTTAAGAATCTTCTTATTAAGTATAGATTCAAAACCTTAGAAAGCATGAAGTCAAAGCTATAGGGAGTAGTTTGAAGGATTAGAACGGTCACCCTTCTTAGGAACAGGTTGGATGTGAGCAAACTTCCAGCAAGAAGGAAAGGTGGAAGTAGATAGACAAAGACGGAAAAGTTTGACCAGGGAAGGTGCAAGCACAGAAACACAGTTTGGGGAAAATAGGGGGAAATCCGTCAGGACCGTAAGGGCCCTTTCCCAGGATCTAGCCAGAAGGGGAAAGAAAACATTCGAAGGATCTTAAAGACAGGTCTAAAAAAAATATCGAGGGTGGAGGAGAAGAGGAAAGTCCTTCATAACCAGTGGAATTTTTAGCAAGGTTTGAGCGAAGAGTTCAGGGTTTAGAAGTAGATTAGACAGCTGTGAGCCATCTGGGTGAAGCAGGAGGAAGAAAGAAAATGTGAAGAAATTTTTAGAGATGTTATTAGGTAGATGGCCCAAAATCACGAGAGGAATTTGATTCAGAAGATTTTGACATTTCTATTAAGAAACAGTTTTTGTATTGAAGTAAAAATTTGGCATGATTACGGGGAGAAATATAAAGGGCATAGTATCAGGGGATGGGTGCTTACGGTACTGTTTGTGAGCCACCTCTCTATCTCGGACAGCATGAGAAAAACCGAGGGTTTAAAACCAAGGCTTTGGTTAGAGAGTTGTGGAAGTACGTTCCTGCAAGACTATGACCTCAGTTAATGCGCTCTGCACAAGAGATGGGTTCTTTGACATGGAAGCAGGGATCATTCCATGGAAAATTAGAGTAGTACTGCCTTAGGTCTTCCCACTTACTGAGTTTTAAGTGCCAGAAGCACTCCGCTTAGGGGTCCGAGACGGTACCGGAGCGATAGGACAGGTTACAGAAATAAGATTGTGATTGAGGAACCCAACGGAGAGATAGTTTCACAAGGGGGAAGGGAGAAAGGGGTTAAATTTGTCTGGAAAGATCAGAATTTGGCGTGTCTCCAGGCGGTAAAAAGGAATACGGGTAGGGTGCTGCACCAGCTGCTTTTAGGTCTTGAGGATAGAAAAATTGTAAAGGGTTGTTCACCAGTTGGTCAGTGAAAGAATATGATAGCCAAAGCTTTTGGGGTGAACTTGAAGTCCCAAGAATGAAATTTCAGCTAAAGGAAATGAGATGAAAATTGCTCCATTTTGATGTTAAATATCGGGAAGATTTTACATAGTCAAGGAGTTAGGTGAGAGATATACCCGCACAATAATTTAGTAAGAGATGACATTGAAATCGAAGCCAGATGGGAGAAAATTCGGAGATTCAGCCGTGGGCGCGAGAGCAAGTGATGTCATTGCGCACATATCCAAAGCCAGTTTTGATTTAAAAATAAAATAGGACAGTAAGAGGAGGGCAGAAAGGTCTGCTGTTAGTGCTCACAGCATGAGTTTTCGGGGGGAGGAAAAAGAAGATGAGGTTTAGAGGAGGAAGATGATTTCAACAGAGAATAGTTAGATTTTAGGCCGCGATTTTTGGGAGAAGTTTATGGAGAGAAGGCTAGAAGAGTATCAAGACACCTCGGGGCGACATCTTGAGACTGTCCGCCTGGGTTTTCTGGTCCCCTCCCAGTTAGGGAACTCGAGGCAGGCGATTGGGTGATTGTCTGATTGTTCTGTGGTGTCAGGCAGACTAGCTGGCACTGAGCTGTTCGATGGTGCCAGGCGACTAGCCCGGCACTGAGCTGTTCGGTGGTGGGCCCTGCAGACTGGGGTGGCACTGAGCTGTTCTGTGGTGTCAGGCAGACTGGCTGCACTGAGCTGTTCTGTGTGTAAGGCAGACTAGCTGGCACTGAGTTTGTTCTGTGGTGTCAGGCAGACTACTGGCACTGAGTTGTTCTGTGTGTCAGGCAGACTGGCTGGCACTGAGCTGTTCTGTGGTGTCAGGCAGACTAGCTGGCACTGAGTTTTCTGTGGTGTCAGGCAGACTGCTGCATGAGCTGTTGTGGACAACAACATTGTCTTTCCGATGCGGGTATTTCTGTGGTGTCAGTCAGACTGGCTGGCACTGAGCTGTTCTGTGGTGTCAGGCAGACTGGCTGGCACTGAGTGTTCTGTGGTGTCAGCAGACTGGCTGGCACTGGCTGTCTGTGGTGTCAGGCAGACTGGCTGGCACTGAGCTGTTCTGTGGTGTCAGGCAGACTAGCTGGCACTGAGCTGTTCAGTGGTGCTATGCAGTTAACTGAACTTAACTGATGCAGTTAACTGAACTTCTTCTAGCTTTCCTACTCAGCTGGGGTCGGGGGGGGGGGCGCTGTAAGCCCCCCCCTGATTTGTTTTGCAGTTTCGATCAATTTTAGGTGCATTTTGGGGCCTCATAGGGGCCTCATAGGGCCTTATAAGGGGCCTCATAGGGGCCCCCTAGGGGGGCCCTTATAGGGGTCCACACATGCCTGGAGGCTTACAGTGGACGCCACGTGCGTCCAGTGCGTCCGCCTGTGGGCGCCCCTGCCGAGCACCTAACTTCTGATCTTTCTATAATTTCTGATTTGGGCAAAGCAAACCTTGTTTTGTTCATGCCTCAAAAAACCCCATTTCTTCACCTATCTATTCGACCAACCTAACCGATAACTATCCCCTCTTCTTCATGACACTCACTGTCTCCTTCTTCTACAATGAACATTCTAGGACTATCCTTTACTAAAAATCTGAACTGGAAATCTCACATCTCATCTCTTGCTAAAACAGCTTTTAAGAAGTTAGGTGTCCTGTGGCGTCTGCGTCCTTTTTTTTCTCCCTCCCAATTGCTTGCTCTGTACAGGGGCCTTATCCGCCCATGTATGGAATATGTCTCACATGTTTGGGGAGGATCCACTCATACAGCTCTCCTAAACAGGGTTGAGTCAAAAGCTTTTCGTCTCATCAACTCCTCTCCTCTGACTGACTGTCTTCAATCTTTAAATCACCGCCGCAATGTTGCTTCTCTTGCTCTCTTCTACCGTTATTTTCATGCTCACTGCTCTTCTGAATTTGTTAACTGCATGCCTCCCCCACTCCCGCGGCCTCGCTGCACAAGACTTTCTACTCATTCTCATCTCTATTCTGTCCATCTTCGTAATGCAAGAGTTAATCAGTATTTTTACTATTTCATCCCTTTCACTGGTAAACTCTGGAACTTTCTTCCTGTTTCTATTTGTCCACCTTCCTATGACTTAAATCTTTTCAAGAGAAGAGTAACAAGACACCTCCCGAACTAATTTGGCCCACCCCCATTCCTTTATTTTCCTACTGTCTTTATAGGGATTGGCAACATAGCGGGCTTTTTGTTGCCTCTTTTTTTCTGTCCTAGTCTGGGTGTGATGTGAAAAAAAACTTAGCTGTTCGGTGGTGTCAGGTAGACTAACTGACACTGAGCTATTCGATGGTGTCAGATAGACTAGCTGGCTAGCACTGAAGTATTCGGTGGTGTCAGGCAAACTGGCTGGCTGGCACTGAGATGCTCGCAGGTGTGAGGCAGACTGACTGACATTGAGCTGTTCAGTGGTGTCAGGCAGAATGACTGACACTGAGCTCGCCTTCATGAAATTGTTATGTTTGCATATTTCTTGTGTAGCTTCACTCTATCACGTAATATAATGTTTGTGGATCCACCAATAAACACTAGATTGTCTCTGCATTAGTCAGGTATTAAAATAGTGGGACACTAATAGAGCAAACGAGATCATTGGAGTTGAACACAAGCTTCCGCTAACAGGAATTCATTACATGCGTCTTTCTCACACTGACATTCCCTCACATACACTCATAAACCGTTGACGTGTATTCACGCATCTGCTTTCCCGCCTTAGTATTAGTTCTTCAATTAAGAAGACATTATCGCATTGAGTCAATCGTGAGGTCTTGGGCGGCAGTGGGCGGCGAGGAAAGAAATCGACTTAACTATTCATTGGTGTACGATACTTCACCTTCCTTGGCATTTTAACCTCTAGTGTAGTGTTATGTTAACCCACTTCATAATTCATACATTACGATATATATATATATATATATATATATATATATATATATATATATATATATATATATATATATATTATATAATAATATTATATATATATATATATATATATATATATATATATATATATATATTATATATATATATATATATTATATATATATATATATATATATATATATATATATATATATATATATGATATTATATACTTTTCTTATTTCTTTTTCAGTACATCGCTTTCCCTTGACTAAAGATTTTATGGCGGAAAGGCAAGGTCAAGAAGGTAAGAGTGAAGGTGAAACAAAGACTGGAACTTATTACTACTTAATTACTTACTTACTTGAATAATGTGCATTCTCAAAAAGGCAGCGAGAAAATCAGAAATGATAAACATAATTTAACATCCAATGCTGGTCAGCCTGAACACGTGTATCTCATACACAATAATATGCACTTTACTGTTAATGGCATTCGCCAAACTGAAGACAAGTCAAAAGTTAAGCCTGTGATAACTCCCTCAGCTCCAGTGACCAGACGGCCAGCACCTCAAAGCAAGGTGTTGGTGCTGTCATCCGTGGGGCGCAGCGGCTCCAGCTTCTTGGGCTTGTTACTGGCGGCTTTGGGCAACAACATGTACTTTTATGAGCCATTGAGATCATTACCAGATGAACTCCAAACAAAAGAACATTTGTCAGAGGAGCTAATTCAATATTTTCAGTGTAAAGTTAGAGAAAGTATATTCACTCATAAACTAATGGCAGATATCAATGTGATACATCCGTATACGCGTAACAAGACGACGAACCACGTAGCAATCAAAGACGTGATGGAGTATTGTAAGAAGGAGCTGCTCATTATCATCAAGACCATCAGGATGCGTCTTCAGTGGGTCCGGGAACTTATGGATCGAAAGGAGGTAAATAACATGAAAGTGATTCACCTGGTACGTGATCCCCGAGGCTCCCTCACGTCTATGGAGAAGCTCATGTGGAAAGTGACGGATGTGGAAGTATGTACCAAAATCCATCAGGTGAGGATGTGTACCGTGCGGATGTTGTGGATTAAAAGATTAAAGCTTATTGCACATGTTTGTATATTGATATTGAAGGTATGCATGAGTCAATGAATAGTGAATGATGAAGTTTGATCAATTTATTGGAGGAAGTAATGAAGCATCAATGACATGAAGCAGTTCATGGGATACTTTGGATGGTGAATCCAGCAAATGTCACAGCCGGTGTTCGGGTTAGTCATTATGACAGTAATTTTCGTAATGCTCAAGTGATATTTAAGTTTATAATAGATATGTACACCCTTCATGATTGCCCACATAGCTACACTTATACCACGGTCATCCCTATCTTGTTTCCTTGCTTTTTATACTAACCCTATGTCCCACATATTTGAGATCAGAGAATTTATTACTTATAAAATGGCGGCAATTTAGGGATTGTGTAGTACAAGGGAAAATATATGTGTAGCCTATGAGGAAAATGATGAGGGATGTACCAAAGACTACTCTATACTAGACTTGCTATTCGTGCCCCGCGTCAACCCGCCCATGACCAGTGGAGGCCAGTTTTACGAATACTGCCATTTTCGAACAACACCCCCATTTCCCTTTCTGTGGTTTATCAGTATAAATGATATACTGTTATCTTCGTAGCCTACATGTTTGTTCTATAATATTATCAAATAAAAAAACTAAAATACACTAAAGAAATGCCATTTCATTATAAGAGTGTGAAGAAATATGCATGAACTTAATATTCACTTAAACTCTTCGCCATTTAATATTTTGCGAGAAAACATTTCAGAGGAAGCATATCAATAGAAGCGGATTTTCATTAGCTTTCCATTAATATTTTTCGTTTTCTGATAAATGAATTACCACCATGCATAAATTAGCGTTAACCAAAATAATAACATCATCAATCGGATCGGCAAGTGAAAAAGTGTTCCATGAATACAGTAGAGCATGGTTTATCAATATAAATGATACACTGTTTTTTTGTAAATGATTGTTCTATTATATTATCCAAAAAAAAACTAAAATACACTAAAGAAATGCCATTATGAGACTCTGAGGATTTCAAATTTATTTGTTTCCTATCTATCTACTATGGAAAGCTAATTAAATTTCGCTTCTATTGATATTCTCCATGTAAAAGTTTTTTCGCAAAATATTAAATGGCGAAGAGTTTAAGTTCATGCATATTTCTTGAAAGTCTCATAATGGCATTTCTTTAGTGTGTTTTACGGTTTTTTATTGGATAAATTTAAAAAAAATTTCCCAAAAGGAAACAGTAAAATTTTAAAAATGTAAACTTTTTTGGGTAAAAATTTTTTCCATTTATATTTTTAAAAAAAAATTAACGAAATTTATGCATCTGAAATTAAAATTTATTATTTTAAAATTATTCAATGGAAAGCAAATTAAAATTTCCGTTTCTCTTGTATTCTCCAGGGAAAAAATTTTTTGGCAAAATATTAAATGGCGAAGAGAAAATTAAATGCAAATTTCCCTTGAAAGTCTCATAAGGGGCATTTCTTTTGTTTTTTTTAAGGGTTTTTTTTTTGGATAATTTTAAATAGAACAAAACTTTTCCAAGAAAACAGTATATTTTTTATACTGAAAAACCATTATATTAGGAAATTAACCTTTTTTTTAAAATTTGGGGGGGTTTGGGATCGAACATTTTGACCAAAAAAATTATAAAGGCCTTTTCCCCTTTTTCTGTTCCCCATCAAAAGGCCAAAAAAATTTTCTCCCCCCCGGGTTTTTTCCCCTTTTTTGGTTCATAACATTTTTTTTTTTTCGACTAATTTGGGTGATAATGAAAAAAACCAATTAAAATATTTTAAAACTGTTTAAACAAAATTTTGGAAGGGAAAACAATGTTGGGGGTCCTTTTTGCCAGGTTAAAATCACGGAAGGCTTTGGCCTTTTTTGGTTCCCCGGGGCCGGGGACCAACACCCCCACCCTCCGGGCCCCCGGCTTTTTCCTGCCCCTTTGTTTTCGTTATTTTTTCACCCCTAACCGGGTAATGATTAAAATTTTGTTTTAAAAAAATCCCATTTTCTTTCCCATTTTTTCCCAAATAAAACAAAGGTTTCCCGGTGGGTACAGGGGGGTTTTATTCAAAAAAACCCTCCACCCGGGTGTTTATATTAGTGGTAATTTGGGTTTTTAATTACATCAGGCAAAAGGGATGAATTAATTAAAATCCATTTTACGGAAATTTAAATTTTACAGGGGAGTCGGCCCCGGTTTAAAATTTCCTGGGGGTTTTTTTAACCTTCCCCCTGGTCAGGGGGAAAATGTTTGGGAAACTTGGTGAGAGGTTTCCCCCCATCGCTTTCCCCTCTTCGCACCCCTCCCCCCCCAAAAATTTTTTTTGGGTCATCCCCCCCCCCCCCCTCCCGAAAAAACCCCCTCCCTCCTTGGCCCAAGGTGGGGGGGGGAAAAAAAAAAAAAAAAAAAAAAAAAAAAAAAAAAAAAAAGGGAAGAGATGACGGTGGAGGAGACCCTCCCCCATCCAAACCCCCTCCCACCCTCTGACCCCCCCATCGACCTCCCTCCCCCCAAAGCCAAAAAAGGTTTAAAGGGAATGGGGACGAGAGGGGGTGAGAGAAACCCCTTAAAAAAAAAAAAAATAATAATTAGTAAAAAAAAAACAAAAATTGTAGAAATAGAAATTGGGGAAAATTTAGAAAAGGGGGGTTCTAATAGTAAGATAAAAAAGGTAATGGGGTAAATTAGTTAATATTTAAGGGGAGGTTTTTATCTGATGGGAAGATGTGGTTTAGCGGCCCCCACGTAAATTGGGGTGGGTTCAAAGGGTTGTGGTCAGGATAGATTGCGGGGTCGCCCGTGATGACATTTTTAGGGCCCAAAGGGTGAAAGAAGGGCAGTAATTTTTAAAGGTTTAGGGGCCCAACATGTGGATCCGGTTCAAAGGGGGCGTATTTGAGTTAACTCAGTGCGTATTGCCTTCTCGCATGGGGCCCCAGAACCCTAGCGGCCAGGCCCCCCCCTCCCCCGGGACCCCCCCCAACCACCCAACAGCACCCCAGCCCTACCCAACCCAAGGGTTCTTTTGCCCCCCACGCCCACCACCCGGGATAGGCAAAGGGGCCCAACCCCACCAACCCTCAGGAAATTAAAAAATATATGTAATAAAAATACCCCTTTTCCAAATTTAAAATAAAAATGAATAAAGGATAATAGTAATAAGGGGTTTTTATAGGGGTAACAAATAAAAAAGAAAAAAAAAATTAAAAATAAAAAGTAATCTCTAAAAAACAAATAAAATTTATTTTTTTTTTAATTACTTTTTTAAATATTTTATTCTTTTAAAATTAAATTTTAATAGAAAAATAAAAATACTTTTATATGTTTTTCTTTCCCTTGACAGGGGTTCAACAAAGTATACATAAACACCTTTTTGGAAAGAACAAGTTTTTTTTATCGGGGTGTGTCTACCGAAAACCCCGGTTTAAAAATTTTAAACCCCGGGTTTTGGGCAGTATATTTATAAAGTCTTTTAAAACCCTTGGCCTCGATTTTTATGTGTATTTTTTTGAAATGTCCCCTTTTATTATTTTAAATTCCCTTTTTCAATGTTTGGTTTTCATGTTTTGGCTCAAAATAAAAGGGTATGAGACCCTTAAATTTAAGGCAATTATGCAGCAAGTGGAAAGGCCAGGGAGACTTGTTAAAATTTTTGCCGCCCCGGGGCCCCGGGGGGGCCCTCGGGATAAAAGCAAAAAAAACCTTTGGGGGGGCCCCAATGAGGTTCTTTTTGGTAGAGCCCCCCCGTGGTTCTCCCCAAAATTTTTTGGGTTGTTAAAACCCCAGCCCCCCTGCGGTGATAGATATATCCCCCTCCCCCTACCCCATTCCTTTTCAGTTTTTGTGAAGTTAAAAAAAAAGAAAATATTGGAATGCCCCCTTTAATTTTTTTAAGCTTATATATGAGCCAGACGCCAAAGAATTTTAAAGAAATCCTGGGCCCCCTTTCCCACTACTTTTTTTTTTTTTTTTTCCCACTCACAAGGGAATGGCCCAAAGGGCCCCCCAACAAAAATGGGTAAAACAAGGCCCCCCTTAGTTGCCAGTCCCTATAAAAAAGACAGGGAAGGGGAATAAAAAAAAAACAGAGGGGTAGGCCCCAAATTTGTTTTGGGAGGTATCTTTTTACTCTTTTTTTGAAAAAAAATTTAAGTCATAAGGGAAAATGGAAAATGAAACAGGAAAAAGAGTTTCCCGGTTTACCAGTGAAAGGGGTGGGGAAAAAGTAAAAATACTGATTTTAACCTTCCTCTTGGGAAAAAAAAGAAAAAAAAAAGGGGCAGAATAGGGGGTTAAATGAGTAAAAGTCTTGTGCAGGGGGACCCCCGGGAGTGGGGGAGGCCCTGCCCGGGTTTGGCCCAAATTTTTAGAAGTTTTATTTATATATATATGTAATATATAAAATATATTTTTATATTTTTATATAAAATTTTATTTTATATTATAATATAAAACATATATATATAAAATATTTTAATATATTTTAAAATTTTATATTATATAAAAATATATATAATATATTTTTATTATTTTTATATATATTATATTATATATAAAATAATATATATTTTATATTATATTAAAATTTTATAATTTTAATATATAAAAATTTATATATTTTTTATAGATATTAAAAATATTTATATATATTATATTTTAATTAATATTTTATAAAATTTTATATATATATAATATATATATTAAAAAATATATATATTATATATATATAAAAATATTATATATATATATAATATATATTTAAAAATATAACTTTGGGGAAATTGCTAACTGCCCGGGCCCCCCCCACTCCCGCGGTTCGCTTTCACAAGACTTTCTACTCATTCTCATCCCCCTTTTCCCGTCCATTTCTTTAAAGCAAGAGTTTTTAAACATATCCCTTTTCTCTTTTATCCCTTTCACTGGTAAACCCCGGAACCCCTCTTCCCGTTTCTATTTTCCCCTTTCCTATGACTTAAATTTTTCAAAAGAAAATTTAAAAAGATCCTCCCGAACAAAATCGGCCCACCCCTCTGTTTTTTTTTATTCTCTTAATGGGGCTTTTTTATAGGGACTGGGAACTAAACGGGCTTTGTGTTACCCATTTTTTGTTTGCCCTTTTTCCGTTTTCCCTTTTGAAAGGGAAAAAAAGAAAAAAAAATATTTGGAAGGAGCCCCAAAGTTTTTTTTTTTTTTTTTTTTCTGATTCATGGCGTCCCCGGGTCATAATAATGCAAATTAAAAAAATTAAGCATTCCCCAATATTTTTCTTTCCTTTAACTTCACATAAATGAAAAGGAATGGGGTAGGGGGTAAAAGATGATCCCATCACCGCACTGCTGGGGGGGGTAAAAAATGCCCCAAAAATTTTAGAACCATGCCCCTACAACCATAAACCCACTCGGGGTCCCCCCAAAAGGTATTTTTTGCCCCATAACCCCCTTGTCGCGCCGCCCCTGCGGCCCGAAGTTTAAAAAATCTGCTGGCCCATTCACTTGCCTGCCCTAATTGACCTGGGAAATTTAAATTTTTCTCATAACCCCTTTATTTTGAGCCAGACATGTAACCAAAATTGATTTTAAAAAATAAAATAAAACAAGGACACGTTCCCTAAATACACATACCAAAAACCCAGGCAAGGTTTTTTAAAAAAATATCAAATTTTTATGTCAAAAAATGGTAAATTTTCACGGGTTTTCAGGTAACACACCCCGATAAAAAAAAATGTTTATTTCCCAAAACTGTGTTTTGTATACTTTTTTTGGGAAACCCCCGTCCCAAGGGTTTTATCCCCAAACCCGGATCCCAATGTTTAAAAATAAAAAGTTACTACATTATAAATTTTAAAATCCCAAAATTTCTATTATCATTTTAAGTTTTCCTTATTATTTCATTATTATCATTATCAGTTGGTATTATTATTAAAAACTATTATTTATTATACGGCCAGACCGTTACTATTTTTAATAAAGCTCTTGCTCCCCTTTTTCGCCCCCCATTGAAACCCCCCCCCTAATTATTTAAATTTAAAAGGTAAAGATATGATTTTGGGAGCATACGCTATTCTGGGCGTGGCCTCGGTTCATCTCCCCTCGCAAATTTGCCCTTGAGCCTGTTTTTGGGTGGGGAAACCCCCTACCCCCGGGGCCAGGGCTAGTTGCCCTCCGGGTTACCACAGGGTTTCCTTTCCCCCCGGGTTTCCCCCCCTCCCCCTCATCATCATCATCAAACCTCTATGAAATCCAATGCAGGGGCAAAGGCCCCCCCCCAACCTTCTGCCCTCATCCCCTGTCAGCTGCCCCGTCTATTCCAGGTTACTCCCGCAAAAATTCCCATTTTCCTCTCCGTCTAGTTCTCTGGGCTGCTCTGGCCCCCCTTTTTTACCATCCATGAGTTGCCATTCTGTTTCTCTAAAAGTTTCCTCATTATCTCTTCGTCGCATTTACGTGTCCTGCCCATATCCAT
The DNA here is from genome assembly GCA_016584305.1 of Chionoecetes opilio. NCBI lineage: Eukaryota > Metazoa > Arthropoda > Malacostraca > Decapoda > Majidae > Chionoecetes > Chionoecetes opilio. The sequence continues at coordinate 654 of JACEEZ010004475.1, read as the reverse complement.
TTCATAATTTTTTAAATTTTGCTCAAGGGTGTCTTTTATCCCTTTTTTTTTGCTCCCTAATCCATGATCTCTCCCTTCCTATCTCTCCATGTTGTGCCCCGCCCTTATGCTCTCCATTCCCCTTTGGGCACTTTGAAGTTTTTGGGGGCCAGGAAATTTCGTAAGACTTCCAAATTTCAGATTATATGCAATACTGGTTTTAAAAGAAATGATTCTTTCTCTTCAGTGATAGTGGGGAAAATTACTTTTCATAACATTTTTTTGTTTTACCAAAAGGCCCCTCCATTTCCCCTCCCCCAAATTTTTTTTTTGGTTTTTTTTCATGATCTGAACTTGCACCAATTTCTGTCCCCAAGTAAATGTATTTGGACACATTCTCTTAAATTTATCATCTTTTTCATTTTCGTGGTCCTTTTGTATGTAATTGCCCGAAAAAACCTCCCTTTAAATTTTTTTCATATTCAACTTTAAACCCCTTTTGGCTTTTCCGTGCCAAATGGGAAAAGCATCTGCCTTTTAGTTCATCTGCGGGTTCGTCATTTGTAAAATATCCTCAGCAAATCTGAGATTATTAAGATATTCTCCCAATTTTTTATTGCAAAATTTTCTGCCCGGGGGGCCCCCCTTCCCCCAAATTCGGAAGGATTTTTTTAA
>JACEEZ010004474.1:0-57210 GCA_016584305.1 Chionoecetes opilio | reverse complement strand
GGGGTTTTTTTTTTCGTGTTCACTGGTGTTTCCATATTTACAAAACAGTACCTTCCATCTATAAATCATAAAATTCCTTTAAACTATGATCCGCACTTCTTTTTGGTTTCTTTGTATTTTTCGGCATTTTCAGGGCACTGAAGAGAGTACTCCACACAGCGCATGCTCCTGACTGACGCCAGCAACAACAGTCAGGGGGTGGGGTAACCCGAAATACTAAGACCGGAAACGCAGTTAAAGAGACGTACCTCCCCTCCCTTCCCCCAAACCAACCCACCTCCCCTCACCCCCCGTACCACTTGTGCTAAATAATTTTTTACCAAAAATTGCATTTTATATGCATTTATCTAGGAATATCACTTATCTAGAAATCCCCAAAAATAGCTTTGCTATAAAATATGCAAATGCATACTATCCGGCCCTACTCCCACTACAGCGGGTGGGGGCTCGCTTTCTAGGTATATAACTCTGTGGGGCTTATTTTCAATTAGTCCTTGAGCCAACCGGCCATATTTTGAAGTGAATGCTCCGGCGGGGGGAAAATTCTCATTATGTTTTTCCATTAGGGCAATATCTCAGGTATCAAAAATGCATGTGGCATCTGAGAACGGTAGCTTATGCCGGATGGACCCATCTTTGAAACCACCCACCAAAAATGCCCATTTGGGGGGTACTTTTGTTTCACGTTATCGGGACTTTATACTAGCTTCATGTGCGGTTGACGCTAAATATACGTCCAATGTGTACCTCTAAATAAAAAATAATATAAAACATTTGTTATAGATTAATTATTATAAAATCTTTATCGAAAAAAAATATTTTTTTAAAATTTTTATTATTAGACTTGTTTTTTTTTTAGTGAACAACACTGGTATGTTTTTCCAAAATTATGCATTTTGCTACACCTTTTTCGTCTAAAAAAATAACTCACAAGTACAACTATCACCCCACGATTTTTACAACAAATATATGTAAAGAGACATAAAATGATTAGGCCCCCGCTGGGGTTTCTATTCGACGATAAAGCAATTAGGGAAAGTCTCGGAGAGGATTTTAACCCTACGATATCTAAAAAGCAGGCAAAAATTTTACATAGGAAAACGGGACTTTGGTGGGCCCTCTTTTTTTCAAAATGGCCGCCAATTATATTATTATTCTTACTAGAGTTTTTGGAAAACGTATGGGCTGTTTTAACACCATAAAGATTATTTCCAAAAGCAACGGGGGTACTTGAACTTCAGTTTTAGTCAATAACCCGGTATATCTTCCCAAATTTTTTAAAATTTTGCTAAACCGTTTTTATCTGTCTATAAAATTTTCGCAATTTGGGCCCCATTATAATAGAGAACAAAATATCTAACAATTAAAAGTCACACAAGTTTTTAAACATCAGAGTCCCATCAAGGGCATTGGCATCCCGAGCCACGATAGCTCTCCTCACCCTGTTGGGGCATCCCTGCGCTTTTCAACAAAAGTGCACTTCAACCCTTCGTATGCAGAGCAATCTGACGGTCGACACTCCCTTCTGCATGTGCGAGGGTAGATTCAAACACATCTGGAGCTGCGACCCCATCCATCGATTTTTGAGCGCCGCCATCTCGATTTCCCAGCCATGTCCCCTTGGTGCTGGGACGTCGGCAGGTTTTTCAAGGTGCGTCCCAATACCCCGCCTGAATTGGCCCTAAGCTTTGCGCATAAAGGATCTTCAAAAGGCGAAATTTGCCCCAGATTCGTCGGGCCCTTCTTTGCACAAACAGTGTAACGGAGTGAATTAGCACCGACGATCTCGGTTCCGGGGCTACAGCTGACACTGAAGGCCTAAATGCTATTGAAGACTCTTTGGTACTTCCACAAGATCCCAAGGGATCTTGAAGATAAGATATTCGCTTCCCAAAGCTTCAAAGCCTTTATCTTTCCTTTGGGGCTACCGAACACTAACAGTGTCAAAACCCGCTCCATCATGAACCCCTGGAAATGCACTGAAAACTCCAGCCCCCAAATACCGGGCCCCAAACTTTTGTTCAACTCACAGAACCATCGATGCGCTCTTCATCGACGAGAACAAAGGGTTTGAGTCAAATGATTGACGTTTGGGAAAGTTTTGGGTGCGTATTGGGTCTGGATTTGCAGTGCATTGCCAGGCTGGAATGGTGGGGTGATGGGTAATGGGGTGGGGTGATGGGGAATGGGTGTGGGGGGATGGGTGATGAATGGGTGGGGGGTGATGGGTGAGGGGGTAGGTGGGGGGGGGATGGGTAATGGGTGAGTGAATGGGTTGTGGTATGGGAAAGGTATGATGGGTGGGGGTGTGGGTATGGGTGAGTGAAAGGGTGGGGGGGGATGGATAAAGGGGGAGTGAATGGGTGGGGGGGGGATGGATAATGGTGATGAATGGGTTGGGGGTGGTGAAAGGGTTGGCGTTAATAGACTTTTTCTCCATGATTTCAGGGAAAGTTGAAGGGAGAGGGTTGGAAAGGTCTGTGTTTGGGGGCCGAAACCCCCAATAGCCCCCCGCAGGGGCTAGCCAAAAAAATCCGCCCCGGGGGGGCTTTGGGGGGGCTAGTAATATTAATTTCCGCCCCTTTAAAAATGATTTGAATTATTGGTCGCATGTCTCTACCCCCGGGGTAAAGGGTTTTGTACCCCCCCGTGGTACAGTACCCCAGGGTTTAAACCCCGCTCTATTCAAAACTCGGCCCGGACTACTTTTTTTTTCCTCGTCGAGTAGCGAAACACCCCATGCTGCCCTCAAATTCCCCCCCTGACTGCAATGTGGCAGGGGGCCCAGGGGGAAGCTAACCTCAATTAATTACATGTGTCACTCAAAAACCCAGCCTGCACACTACGGCGAGGGCCAGCCATCTCAGCTTTCTAGAAATAACAATGGGGGCCAACCACCTGGGCTCATGGAAGATAAAAGCCTAAAGGCCAACAGGTGGAAATTTAATAAAATTCTAAGAAAAAAAATATGGGTGGAGTCAAAAAGTTTTTTCGCCCTCATAAATTTTCCCTCAAACTGACTTTCGGAGAGCTCCACGCGTATGTCTAATCTCTGGACGGAAACTGAGAGACTGAAGGGCGGCGCCATTGTTCGCAAAAAAAAAAAAAAAAAACGTTAGCCTTGGAATGTTACGAGGCTACGGAAAAAAAAGGGAAGCAATGTTTTCCAAAATACTCAAAAACCGATTAGCTACGAGAAACTTATGGGTTAAAAAAAAACTAGATTTCAACAGGCTTCCCCCGTGGTTAAACAAATTTAAATTCCATTGATAAATACCAAATAAAGTTTTGTGTTTAGTCATACTACCGAAAAGAAATATTTCCCGAAACAAAAGGGGAAATTGCATACATGCGTAAAAATCTTGTGAAAAAGAAAAAGTCATTTTCAAATGGAATACGATTCCTGCGAAACTCTCTCCACAGACATAACAATATGTTAGACGGATAAAAATAGATGTATGGGGCATCAATAAACGCTGGTTAGTGAACGCACAAGGGGGCGCAAAAAATAAAAATATTTTATCTAAAAATCTTATAACAAAAAAAAAACGGATGATGCTTAGGGGAGATCTGGTTGACTTAAAAAAAAGTAGTCTGCCTTTTTGGTTAGGGTCAATAGTTTTTTAGTAAAAAAAATTTGGGGCGCAAAAAAGGTAGTTTTTTTTGACATTTTTAAGCTGCCACAAATTTTTGGCGAGTTTTTTTTTCCTACAGACGTAAAAAGATCTAAACCAATTGTCTCTTGCGAAAACAATAAAATTGGTTTTTAATATTTTTTTTTTCACAGAACCCTGCCTCAAAGATCAGTTTTGAAGTTTGTTTTTATGTAAAGAACCATTTTCCCTTATAGATAAACGGTTAAAGGCACAGCAGCAAGTTGTAGTGTCCGAAAATCCTACTATCATTTATTTTAATGATGTTATATATATTTACTTATATATTTATGTTTTCTGATAATGATTAGACACCTGTATACTTATCAGTTAACTACATAAATAAACCTCATCCATGCGGTCAGAATTCCCCGAGTGAACATTACATATTTAATTTTTTATTTACGCTAAATTTATGCATGGTTCTAATTCATTTATCTTATAACGAAATTTATCAATGGAAAGCATAATAAATTGCGCTTCCTATTGATACCCTTTACATGATAAAGTTGACTCGCAAGTTTTTAAATGGGCGAAGAATTGAAGTTCATGCATATTCTTTTGTCTCGTCAATGGCTTTTCTTTGCGTGTTTACTGTTTTTTATTTGATAATATTATAGACAACATTTACGAAGATTAAGTATATCAATATAATATATGATTCCAGTCCTATATGATGCGTATATATATATTAATATAGTACTATATATATATATATATATTTTATATATATATATATTATAAATCATACATACAAGTTTATAGATATTATAATTATATATATATATATATATATATATATATATATATATAATATACTATAATAATATTAGATATATATTCATAATATTTATATATTATAATATATATATATATATAATGATCCGAGCGCCCTCCGACTTCAGGGCAATTTCAGGCCCATGTGCCATGACGATATTCCGTGCGCAGTCCAGGCAGGAAGCTTTCTACAAGAGTGTCACTCGGGTGATTTACATGGCCGCATTTTGATTTCATGGACGGCAGCGAATAACAAACTAGCGGCGAGGGGCATCGGACAGTCGCTCGTGCAGAACGATGGGGGATCTCTGCTCCTTTTGGTGATTATGGGGTGATTGTATGTATTAGGTGGGAGGAGAAGGGAAGGAATGAGATATGAGGAAGGAAAGGAGAATAAAGAAGTAAGTTAAATAACAATTGAGGGATGAAAGTCGAAAGAGAACTGACGCTGAACGAAATAAGAATAAAAAAAGGGAAGGAATCCTCCACTCACGTGCGTACGCCATCTTCCCCCACCCATTCACTCACCCATTACCCCACACGCGTTCGCCTCTGCCTCCCCATTACCCCACACGCACGTTATCTCATCTTGCCCCCCACCCTTCACTCAACCCTTACCCCACCATTACCCTCCTTCCCCCACCCATTACCCCTCACAACCGTTACCATCTTCCCACCACCCATCACAATCACCCATTACCCCACACCGTTACCCTCTGTCCACCACCAATTCACTCACCCATTACTCCAACGGCGGTTCCCATCATATACACACACCACCCCTTCACCACCCACATTTACCACACCTCGTACACCTCATCTTCCCCACCCTACATCAGCTCACCCATAATACAAAAACCAAACCATCCCACCACACACCCTTCACTCACCCCATCCAACCCACACCCATTCACTCACACACATCACCCCCCCCCATTCCCAGTTAACCAATGTCCCATGTATTGTTATTGAATTGTAGTTTTTAAATTATTTTGGGACATCGACAAACTTGTCCCAATACCGACATCGCACGAAAACTTTTTATGTCGGCAGACTTCTCGTTGGCGTTTTCAGTTATAATGGACGAATACTCCGCGGTCACTACCGCCATTTTATCCATGCGTTTTACTATTTATTTTTTGTTAGTATACTGTACGTATTAATGCCACTTCCCGCGTAACATTTAACTTATGGTATTTTCTAGTGTTTGCCCTACTCCCACTTTCTCCTCCCAAAACAAGCTTGGGGACTGGGGGACATGCAGGATATATGGCGGGGTACAAATATGCGTCGCAAACCACATACTTTTTGAGTTATGGAATTTTAAAGATTCTCTAGATTTAGGGAAAATTCATGGTGCAGTATCTTTGAGTCCAGAGAACGTGTGAACCTGACGATACCTCACAGAATGATGACTGAAGTGTTGAGAAACCCCCCAGAACCCCGCTAGGAGGTTGAGGTTAGGTAGATTTATTTGGTTAGGTTAGGTTGATTTAGCTAGGTTTAGAGTTGTTTGGCTAGGTTTGGTTAGGTTGTTTTGTTACGGTGGGATAAGCCCCCCGCATAGGTTAGGTTATTTTGTGTAGCAATTTCTCTGATATAAGGAATACTTTAGATCTAGGGTAGTTTGTCTCCTCTACCCCAATTCTTAATTAACGTGTCTCCGACGCATTATTTGCTCCCCACCCAAAACCCCGCATTCCCACAGGTGCCACTAACTTGCTTTGGGTTAGTGGGGTATGGGCAACCCTAGAAATTTACACCGAAAAACTATCTGTCGCAGAAAATGACCGCGCACATAAATTCCTCGTCCATTTTTACCAAAACCTACTTATAGGCAAGGAATCTATTCAGTGTTTCAGAAAATGACTGCGCAATCTCGTTTGTCCATTTTTATCAAAATCCTAATTTTCCAAGGAAAACTAGTACAAGGGTCTCAAGAAAATACCGCGCTGGTCCTATCCATTTTACCCAAGCCTAATTTTAGGCAAGGAAATCTAAATAATACAGATGTTTCGAATGACGCGCCGTCCTCGTGCATTTACCGGTATCTTTCCATTATATCCTACTAACCTACCATGTACCTTCGGCGAGAGTTCCCGGATTGTGGTCGGACAGATTTCGGTAGATTCCAGGTTACGTTCATCATTATCCCTGAATGATACTGAGTGCCCACATTGATGTGTACTCTACAGAGTCACTGTACTCTGCTCCACCACCCACATCAAGTGGGAAAAAAAATATAAATGAATTAAAATAAGATGTGAGAAAAGGTAGTACTGTTTGATCTAAAATCATAAAAATTCGTTAATAAATATCATTCTATATTTCTCCCTTTGCTTTTAATAATTATAATATAATTATACATACAACAGTTGTCTTATTCTAAGTCTTCTTATCCCCTAACGGACTCCGTCGTCGTGTCTCAGTTCGTTATCCTATGGTAGTTTACTATCTCTGGTAACTTCAGGTTGCACTGTTATACCTAACATGACGATAACTCACGCGTGTGCTCAATTCAGTCATCCTAATGTAGTTTACTATCTCTGGTACTTCAGTCCGCACTAGGGTTACCAGACCTTTAAACGATACGCACATACAGTTGCTCAAACCGTTAGTCCCTTACTAATGTAGTCTATCCCACTTCCAAAGTTTCCCTCTCACATCCTTTTTGCTGTTCCCTTCGCATCTCCTGGCCTCCACCCGGCTGGCTGATACCTGTAATTTGCCCCCTCTGCTATTCGGGACCGCTTGGGCAACAGGTCCGCAACGGCTCCTCCTTGGGACCTAGGTTATACAATTCAATTTAGTCCTTATGTCAACCAAGGATCACCAGTAAGTCCAGCCCTACATCTCTAGCTACAAATATTTTTAACATCCTTATCCAAGGGCGAGAATATCACCTCCCCACAGGCCAACCTTAACTCCGGCGAGCGTCTGGCTGCTTCTAGGTTGTCCTAATGTTGGAACATCCCTCTTCTCCTTCGTTTCCGCTACGTGGCAGCAAATTAATAATTACTACTGGCTTCAATTAAGCCTTTCTCCCTAACCAGTGATTTCCAGGACTGAGGAGTGGAGGAAATTTAACTCGTTAGCTTATTGTACTTAAGTTATTTTCAACTCTTCCCCTATTATGTCATTTCGCATCGTTACAATCCGCTTATGGGCACTCAGAACAGTCTGCCGGCTTAAACACTCCCTTGAATTATTGATTATATGGGTCCACCCTATGTAGGCCCCTTTTTGTCCCTGAATTTATTGGTAATCAGGATGGCTGGCCCATTTTGCCATTGCCCTAGAAATTTTATTAAAAGTCAATCAGGACTGTCTGCGCCATTAATTATTGCCTCCAATTGTTTTATTTCTTGGTCAATCTGTACTGTCAATGGTACGCCTTAGTGGGGTACCGTTGAGTCTAGGCCGCAGTTGAAACAGGCCGCCTATAGTGCATGCATCCCCAGCAGACAGGGCAGTTTAACGGTCGTTTTCAAGAGACCAAGACTATTTTTTCTTGCCTACAATAGGGCTTGTCTAATGGAGATAGTTTTATTTTGCGCAACCCCGTACAAAAAAAAAGTATACCTTTGTGGTAGGTTAGGTTAGGTAATTTCATTAAACCTTTAGGTTTGTTAGGTTTCATTAAAACCTTAAGTTGAGGTTAGGTTTCATTAAAACCTATAAGGTTAGGTTAAGTTTTTTTTCCTATTTTTTTTTTTTTTTTTTTTGCCGCAAATAAAACTATCTCCGTTGAAACACAAGCCATATTGTAGCCAAGAAAAAATTGTCGGTGTCCCTCTGAAAAACGACCCGCGAAACTCTCTCGTATGCATTTAATGTTAGGCGGAACTGATTCAACTGGCGCCCCGAATCAACTGATATCCCCTTGTGAGGGGAGCACACTCGTTCACACCGAGAAGTCCCGGGTATCGATCCCCGGGATGGAGCGGAACAGTTTGGGTATTTTTCCTTAAACCCCGAGCCCACAGTCCATCCATCAGTAAATGGGTCACACAAGGGTGTTCGTGCCGGTGTTTGTAACCCGCTCTCCTGCGGGGTGCTGCTTCGGCCAACACTATAAGCACTAGCAGACAGCTCTCTGCTCGGGTAGTCTGCGAGAGAGCTGTCTGGTTACAGCAGAGATCATCTCAACTGCGTCAATACTGACGAAATTCTTCAAACATCATCATCACCCCTTCCTTTATCGGTGGTAAACATGATACTCGATATGTTGTGTCAACCCAAATGCCCGCTGAGGTAATCAGCTGATTAATGTATTGTAACATTATTTATCTCGTGACAGCCTTGTGATATGGCTGATGATCTGAATAAATTAATATAACCTGCTGTGATTCGCTATTAGCGAGGGCAAAAGTAGACGTCTGTATTCGCCGCCCTACAGCTGTCCTCGTGGGAGATACTCCGAGATACTTCCTCCTTAGCGCCCTATGCGTAAGTTCCATCTCGGGCGGATTAGTCAAACAGCCCTCGGCGCAGAGGGGCGAGGGTTGCGCCGAGAGTAGCATTTACCCATACTTAGACACCGCTTGAACTTCGCTTTTTTGCTTGATCTTGGCCCCAGGTATACATGGTCTATGAGCAAAGTGGAAGATCTGGGCGTGAAGGGGTTTTAAGGTACGTTTTGCTCGGTGCGATTATCACGATTATCGCTCTAGGGGCGATGAATTGTTCAACAATTATCGCTGCACGTACTAAGGTGTACTATTTTGCTTCGAGCTCTGTGTCTTGCGATTTTTCAACGAGGACATGCTTTTTTTTTTACCGTCACGTGGCGGAAGTTCCCCATGGAGGTAGTGTCGCTAGAAATGGCTTTGGAGCAATGGAGTAAAGGAGAATGCTGTTTAATAATATTTCTAGTAGACAGAGATGAAAGGAATGAGAAGTGGCTTTTCCAAATGTACTGGGAGAAAAAGGGCTAACAACATTTGATGTTTGAATTGAGGAATGAAGAGGGCTTATTTCGAAATTGATTGCACAAAACCAACTGCGTAAGGACGACAAACAATTTTTACCGATTTTTCCGCCTTTTCTGCTGAACAGTTTTCGAATTCCTGGTTGATGATCCAAAGACGACCTATCCAAGAAGTCTTAACTACAGGAATCCTGTACCCAGTGGACGCCTGAAGAAAAAATTGCTATCACATTGAGGTAATGCCTCCTTATAATTTTTGCATTTTTTTAGTTTTGAATTTGAAAAGACTTTATAATAACAGGTATTGAATAAAACACAAGACAGTAATTACCAAGTTCATACAAATTTATTGAAAGATTAATACAATGTCCACAAGTTACGGTATCAAATCATTGTCCCTATGCTACCTAACCGGTATCATGGGATCAGAGTGTAAATACATCTTCTTGCTAGAAAGTAGATCAGTGATGCTCTCTGAATTATCAATTCTATCTGTCAAATCATTACCGTGAGTTAGTTGGCTCCATTGTTGAGGAGAAAATGTATCAGGTAGCAGAATGAGAGTAGTGTGTAACTGGCTGAATATTCATCAGGGTGGGTGAGATGAGGATTGTTTTCAGTGGAACCAACATGGCTGAGTAGTGACCGGATGCAGGAGTTGAAGCCATGGTGGTCTCGAAAAAGGTGGCATGAGGAAAATGAATTCAGACATTTCCACCTACAGTTTACCATCGTGGTCAGTGTTTCTAGACCTTTGCACGGTGTTTGTCATGTGAGGTGTTAGGTTTTTTTGTTTTTTACTGATTTGCAAATACTCTGAAAAAACAAACAGGTCGATCTCATCCAAGTTTTTGTTCGTGCCGAAAGCAAGTTCTTTATTATTTCATTTCTCAGCTGTTCTCGTTATTAATGGGCAACAATTTGTCTCGGTGTTTGTTCTCTCGAGGTGTTGTGTTTGTTCCCTGTGGTACGAGTGGAGGACTGCTGAGATGATTTTTGGGGAGGAAGCGGGATCGGCGATACTGACGCGAGTCTGGGGTTGAACTATTCTGATTTTTTTGCCTAGAAATTGTATTGTCCAGGCAAGGTGTCTCGATGATTTCCACTTGTTCTTGGATCATCAACCATTCTCTCTTGTGTTTGCAGTGACGTTTGAGAAACTCCTCAAAAAAAATCCACAGAATGTAGGTATTTCGTTTTAATGAAATATACTGAACAACGTATACAGATCGGTGATGCTTTGTTTGGCATTAAAATAAGAGCACAGTGAAGAACAGATTTTAATTTAAATCCACATATTCCTTTAATATCATTAGACCTTAATTTAAGGTAATGCAATGAAAGTTCACTAATCGTCGATGTTCTTCAGCAAGTTGCAAGAAATGACGAGTTTTTCTTCCAGTGCCCATTTTTTTCCCTTTCTTTCGTAGTGGAGCTGCTGATTCCTGTTTTCCTTAATCTCTTTCTTCTTTCTGTCGTACGTAGTCCTGATGTTTCGCCAACGTTTTCATATGCAGTCATCAACTACAAAAGACATAAAAAATAAATAATTAGAGTTACTAGTAAAAGTAGTAGTAAAAGTGCCGATATTTTTTTTTTTCTCTCTTTCACGGTTTCTGGCCACTGGTGAGTCCTTCCACTCGCTGCAGTTTCAGTTCCGTGTATTAGTGAGTGAAATCCGCCAATAATAAACACACACGTTGGCAGTGCTAAGGAAAAGCTGGGGCTACATTCATATACGCAAAGTCCACTGGCTTCACGACCTAGCGACTTGCCATCTACTGTTATTGGTATATCAGCGTGCAGATTGATGACAGTAACTATAAGAACAAAAATACGCGACCTACGTAAGGGGTGGTGTAGAGGAACGCAAAACACATAAAATACTCATAATTGAGTCTATATGATGTTTTCTGACGTCACAGAACTTGAACAGGGCAGTATACAAATTAAATTAGGCCATATAACATCCCTGCGCTCGTGGTAGTTGTTTTGGGTGATGGGCCGAGTGGTGTACGGCGGGCATCTCACCCGAGGCGCACCTCGTGTCACCACACCGGCGGGAGCTGCCACAAACCACCACTCGCAACTGCTCCGCATCAGACTGAAGGTATAATGGCTCCCTTATTCCTTATGAAAAACCAGCGCTTGTTCCATCCAGCCGTAATGGGTACCGGGCGTTAACTAACGCTAACCCCCCTTCTTTCTTACAACCCCCCTCCCCCGTTGTCCCCCATTTCGCCATACCAACCCCACACCCCTGTTTATTCGCCACCTTCATCTCTAGGCCCCCCTTCCTTCTTTCATCACTACACCCTTTTCAAATGCAGCCGTTGAGCGTTTTCAGAAACCACTAAGTAAGATCCTCTCTAAAAATGAACCTAAGTGGCTTAATGCATGCAATATATCACATGAAACGCTTGAATATATCTTCACATAACCTGAACATTGAGGACAATATGCTAAAAGCAATCAATAATGTCAAAAGTGATGCAACGTGTTCAGAGGTTGCAAATATGTAATATGTATAAATATAAATATGTATATGTACCTGTAAATATGCAAATATGTATATGTACCTGTTACTTTTAATGTGTTTGAAAGATTTGTGGGTCAATATAATTCTTAGTTATTCTCAATACTTATTTTGTTAAAGTGTGTTCTTATTAAACCAGAAATATATATTTAATGGAAATGATATTAAAACTAGACAAACTAAAATGGCTTAACTTTACTATTTTGTTTTTGTTATCAATAAAAAATATGGATTTTCACCTACTTCCTTTTTCTTTATATATATATATAATATATATATATATATATATATATATATATATATATATATATATAATATATATATATATATATATATATATATATATATATATATATATATATATTATATATATATAATATATATATATATATATATATATATATATATATATATATAATATATAATCGAATATACAATCGAGCCGATTATTTAGGGTAAAACTTAAGAATTTAGGGTAAAATTGACTTGACTCTAGGATAAGTTCAGCGGAGCTCATGGAAGGCCTGTCCCTATAATACGAACAAACGCGCTTCCGTCTCTCAGTATCCGTCTCTGAGACTAGACGTACGCGTGCGAGCGAGCTCTCTTGAGGCGAATTTTGGTAAGGAAGCCGATAGAAGCCGCCTTCTTGCAGCTTGCGTTTTCTGTTAACTCGAGGCACTTTTAAGTCTCCATGCAAACCGTTTATATCAGACTGTGATCTAACTAGGAAATAGACGTCCACACTAAAGATGTGGAACGTATCCAAGCTCGCACAGGCTAAAGTCAACTTTTTAAATCCCCTCACCTTAAAATACTTCTATGCACTCTAGACCTTGCCCCCATTCGTGGAGTAAACATTTTACAAGCCTATATGCACTCTAGACCTTGCCCCCATTCGTGAAGTAAACCTTTTACAAGCCTATATGCACTCTAAGCCTTGCCCCCATTCGTGGAGTAAACATTTTACAAGCCAATATGCACTCTAGACCTTGCCCCCATTCGTGGAGTAAAAATTTTACAAGCCAATATGCACTCTAGACCTTGCCCCCATTCGTGGAGTAAAAATTTTACAAGCCAATATGCACTCTAGACCTTGCCCCCATTCGTGGAGTAAACATTTTACAAGCCAATATGCACTCTAGACCTTGCCCCCATTCGTGGAGTAAACATTTTACAAGCCAATATGCACTCTAGACCTTGCCCCCATTCGTGGAGTAAACATTTTACAAGCCAATATGCACTCTAGACCTTGCCCCCATTCGTGGAGTAAACATTTTACAAGCCTATATGCACTCTAGACCTTGCCCCCATTCGTGGAGTAGACATTTTACAAGCCTATATGCACTCTAGACCTTGCCCCCATTCGTGGAGTAAACATTTAACAAGCCAATATGACTAATAAATTAATAATCCTACCTATCTTAGTATCAGCAAACATGCTGATGTCACTGTTAATCCCACTATCTAAGTGGTTGATGTAAACAAAAAATTGTAAGTCTGTAGTATTTTCGTAATCTCATATTCGGCCGTAGATACTCGCGGTCGATTTAACTGTTTCATTATTTGTACATTTTTTCTCACCAGTTTTTATTTAGTGTACATTCTGTGTCTTATTACATATTAATGTGCATATAAGCTCACCACAGAGTTATATACCTAGAAAGCGAGTCCCGCATCCCGCTGTATTGTGACGAGTGACGCCCGCAGCCTAGTGCGGCGACCATCTGGCTTATCAAACCTTATTCCTAAGGACTTTTCTGACACCACCATTTGATATTGAAGAAAAACACCGGGATCACCATCGTACTCCTGAGAAAATTCTGCATCACATTAGCATAAATCTGCAACAATAATATCCATTATACGAAAATGACGGCTAAATAAAGTAGCGCATAAACATTTTCTCACATTTTCTTTTAACTCCTTAGTTCTCAGCTATTTTTCATTGTACTAATATTTTAACCCGCTCACGCACAGTGACGCGATTCGCGTCAAAACGGAACCGTCTACATCTGAGCTTTTGACGCGAAAACTTGTAAAAATTCGCCAAAAACAAAGCATTTATCAGAATCGCGTCAAAATTTTCTGCGTCAAAGATCCAAGCTAGACCTATAAAATAAACTAATTGTCAACTCTCTCGTGAGAGTGGATTTGAAATGATAAGGGCTTGTGTCTCAGTTTCCTCTCAGCAGGCAGTCTGTGAGCGCGGACTGTCGTCCCTTTAAAACGTGTCCCGAGCTGGCCATACTGGCCATATGAAGATTATAATGGTAGCGTTGGAATCCTCATAAAAATCCGCTTTTATTGGCATATAAACTATAAAAAGTCGACTCAGGAAGTTTCGAGCTACGAAGTGGTGAACGTAAGTATTTCTTATTTCTCATTACTCAATGTTTTTTTCGGAGTCTGTAAATTCCGCTATTTATTTGCATTTCTTGTTATTTTTTTCTTACATAAGGCAGAATAGTCTCTTGCAAAACCAATGATATATAATAATGCCAGGAAAAAAGAATACGCGTTGGTGAAATTGATAACAAAAACAAAATTCGCCGCACAGTCAGGACATTTCGCGGGGCCCCTTAGGGAGCCCCAGACGGATGTCGCAGTGGATGGAGAAACTTATTAAACTTTTCGTGTGTGAGAGCGTTAAACACGTTTCCTGAATCTACACGCTTGCCTGATTATCTTGGTATATGATACTTCCTGATGTGACACTATCTAGAGCAGTGGTTCTTATTAAACCTGGGGTACCTGTACCACCGAACGAAACCTTACACCTGGGGGTACGAGATATGCTGACCAATAATTCAATGTCATATATATAAGGAGGCTGGAATTATATATTTATAATTATTTTGTCTCAACAATAATTGTCTTAACCACCTGGAGTCCAACGGTTCATCATTAAGTCATACTATAATAGCTTGTCAAATATATTAGTGACCGTCATGTCGTTTTCTTTTTATACCGTTTCGGACACAGAGTTATATACTCGTGTGCTACGTGTTCATGTGTCTGTTGGCTCAGCACTGGCCACTGCCCCAAAAAATAGCAGCAGCCCAATCTCGGCCCGGCAGCCATCGTTGAAGGTTCTGTCTATTAGGGCACTGAATAGGTAGAGATATATGTACGTGTATAATAATTCCTATGTTAACAGACAGTGGCCAGGGGAGTAGTATGTTTTTTGACCAAAGGCCTGTGGCACAACGGGGGAGCGAAAACATGTGTTTGCCACTTACGCATTTTGTAAACACTTGGAAGGTAAAAAAAAAAACCTGTGTCTATGCTGTGTCGTCACCCCCGCCTGTTTATCATATTAAGGGGAGCACAACATTGCTAATTGCCACTTATGACAGTTGATAAGCATTTACACATAAAAATAAGTATTTCCCTATCTAGAACTTTGCAAGTACCAATACAATTTATTTACATACAAGCGCCCCCACGTCAGGGACAAACTTGGTGGGCTCGAACCGCTGACCAAATGCAGGGATTTTGACGCGAGCAGCTCTCTCCCAAACCCGAGCCGAGAAAGTGAAACCCGGTATGTGAAACCCAAACCAAAAACCGGTATGTGAAAGCAACTGTCAACAAAAAAAAAACCTCCTAATAAAGTCGAACGGCCGAAGGGCAGGGGGAGAGGGCGACGCTACACTCCGTGCGTTTCCCCTCTGAAAAACCCAGTGTGGTTACACGCTTTGTCACAAATGGTTCGGGGCCTGCCCCCGTAAGATAAAGTTCTTTGGGCCGTAGGAAACCTATGACTAGTCGCTTCCCACATTGAAACATATTTTACAAAACTGTATTTTGGTTTTTCCTCGTTATGGTACTTATATAAAAAACCCTAAAAAAAACCCCCCCCCCCCTTTACTATTTGGATTGCCCCTACCGACCTTGGCAATCACCCCTACAGGCATTGACCACATTTTAAAAGGGTTAAAACCCTTTTATTTTTAAAACAACAGATAAGAAAAGGTCACTGTGGCCCAAAGTCAAACTTAAGGGCCCGGTCACCGAGCAATATTTTCCGGGATCTTTGGATTTTGGGCTCCCAAAAGATGCCAAAGGTGGAAAAAAATGCGCGACTTGTCACACGGCGTTTCGGCTACGAGCATCTTCCTACCGGCCGGCATTTTCCCTAGACCCCGCCAAAAAAAAAACACAGGATGTGCAACAAGTCTTATTTTTGGCTGGTATGGATCTGTGTTTTTTTTGGCACTTTTATTTGCCCAAAAAACCGAAAGTGGACTCGTTTTTTTGGCTTGCAAGAAGAAAGCCCAAGCATTATTATAGACTGGTAAAGCCCCTTCACCTTTCCATAACGAACCCACGTGCCCCACCTTTTTGATTATTACGCTATCGAGAAATTTGACCACGAAAAACGCAGACCGATAACCTCACAAAATGTCACGCTGCCTGTACGTATGTGTCATGACGTCGTAAGAGGGTCACGAGGGAGTCAGACATTTTTTGAAAAGACACTCACGAATAAAAAACAAGGGGTCATTTTGTCGTCACGATAGAGCTCGATAACCACACATTGCCTTGAGGGTCCCATGAACGTATACGATAGGGTCAAGAGAACCCCCACACGGGGGGGGATTGCCATGGGGGAGGAGAAGGAAGGGGGGGTGAGTGAAGGTGGGAGAAACAGGGGTGGGGATGTGGTGGGGATGGAGAAGGGGGGGAAACGGGGGGGGGGGTTGTAATACAGAAGGGGGGGGATGTTTGGGGGGAAAAGGGGGGGGGGGGCTTGGGGATGAAAGGCTTTGTTGGTACGTTGGGGGGATTTATTTTGGTTAAAGGGGGGGGGGGGGTGTCAAAATGTGGGAGGGGTAGGGGGGGGTGGTGTCACCAGTGATGAGGGGGGTGGGGGTAGAGAGGCCGGGGGGGGTGGGGTGAATGAAAAGGGGGGAAACGGAACGGGGGTGCAAAAAAAAGGGGGGAAGGGGGGGAAAAATGTCGCGCGTAACGGTTTTTTTTTACGTCCGATAGACATAAACGAAGTGTGTCACGAAGCTGCTACATAGATAACGATAGCGTCAAGATAGATTTTAAAATAGCGCTGCGTTGGGTACAAAATCGGGGGGCTTCCCGATTTTTTTGTGCACCCTTAACTTTTCGTGGGCCTCGGCGAGCGGGTCCGAGCGTCCCGATCGGTCCGATGGACCCCCTAACCTGGCGTCACCGCGGGGGGGGCTAAGGGGGACTTAGCCCCCCCCAAATCAAGGACTCAGCCCCCCCAAAATTTGCTATACCTGCTACCCAAAAACAATAAAAGGAATATTTATCCAATTTTTCCCTGCCAGAGCAAAACCTTATTTTTTTACACTTTATAGAAAAATTTTGGTTGATGTTTTCATTTAAAAGTTGAAATATTTTGCTAACAAACCTTGAAAAATTACTAAATATATTCTATTATAGAGATTTTCTTTGATACAATGAAATCCCGATATACCCCACCCTGTTTTTGGAAAAGGTGCGGATCTGCCACAAAGCCTGAAGAGGACCCCGCACCGAGCTTAAAGTGATCCTAAAGTACGTCTGGTTTTTTTCAGACCAGGTCTTTTTTCCCAATATGAGTGGTTTTAAAAAGGGATGATGGCTTTTAATACTCTTGACAAAAATGACCGAGTTTATTGTTTTTTCCCGTAGGCTTTTTTTCGTAATGTCCAAAAGAAAAACATTCACCCCCCCAAGGTTTTTTGGTCCCGGAAAAAAGATGCATGTAAAAGCAAAAAGCACGGAGACCCTATCATGTAATCAATGGAAAAAAGGGGTCAACTTTTTCATTTTACACGCATGGGAGCGTTCATCAGAAAACCCAAGCCAACACAAAAAAGTAGGGGTTCTGGATAACAGAGACTATATTAAAACACACTTAAACATTGTCATTACAGCAGCTAAAACTAACATGGCATTCAGGGGTCATGATGAATCTGAAAGTTCATTAAATAAGGGTGTCTTTCTAGAGATCTTTGACTTAGTAAGCAAGGAGTCTGAAAAGTTTCGTAACTTAGTAAAAAAGGTTCCAAGAAATGCCAAATATATATCAGGTTTCAGTCAGAATTCTCTTTTGCAAGCTGTTGCTGACTGTGTGAGTGATACTATAGTCAAAGAAGCCATATCAGCACCCTTTTTTGCAGTAATAGCAGATGAAACTAGGGATGTCAGTATTACTGAGCAACTCAGTGTGTGTATTAGGTATGTGTTGGATGAAACCGTACATGAGAGATTCTTAAGATTTATTGCTCTAAAGGATCTTGATGCTGATTCTCTGGCTACTGCTTTGCTGGAGAAACTTGGGGAGCTAGAATTAAATATCAGTAAGTTGATAGCGCAGTGTTATGATATGCATCAGTAATGAGTGGCAGAATCAGTGGTGTGCAGGCACTGATTAGAGAATCAGCCAAAAATCCATGTTTTTATGTCCCTTGCTCTACACACAGATTACAGCTGGTGATAACCCACACTGCTGGTTACTTATCAGAGGTAGCCGAGTTTTTTTAAACTTGATTTCAGGCCTGATAAACTTCATCCGTAGTTCAACCTTACGCCATGACATCTTTCTAGACTTCCAAAGGGACAGGAAATTGCCAGTTCTTGAGCTTCCCAAAGTGTGCCAGCACAAATGGGAATACAACCAAAATGCCCTTAAGGCAATTTTCAAACGGTATGAGATCCTAACAGAAACTCTTGAAGATTTGTCTATCCATGGACGCTCTGGTGAAGAGAAGGCCTTAGCTTATGGACTTCAGCAATCTTTGAATAAATTTGAGACTGTTTTCTTACTGATTAATTTCACTGAAATTTTTGACATTACAACCCCACTTTCAAAGGTTTGGCAGAGTGAGGATATGGATCTTGCTGCAGCAGTTAACATGGCACAGGAAACAATAAAAGTTCTGAAAGATAGAAGAACTTCAGATGACCATTTCAATACCATTTGGGAAAAGGCAGTTAAATATGCTGCAGGAAGAAACATAACTGTAGCTCAGCAACAACCTTCAAGTTCAAGAAGGCAAAGGAAGCCATCGTCACGGCTGTTAGGATCCATTGTAACTGAAACCATAGGCCAACGAGACACCTCTGAGAGAAATGAAGACCCTAAATCTCACTGTAAAAGATGTCCTTACTATCCCATCCTAGACAAGGTACTCGTTGAATTTGGGCACAGGTTTGATGAACCAAAGAGCATTCTACTTGGTGTATCTGCTTGTCATCCTTCGTCCCCGAACTTTCTAAATGAAAATGATTTGAAATATCTTGCTGACCAATATGACATTGAAAGTGAGAGCCTCCACCCCGAGAGCCATCACCACCCTGGGGCTAAAGCCCCCCCAAATTTTTTTCCCTGGTGACGCCACTGGGTATAAGGTAAATTATCATTATCAATATCATTACTTTTGTCATGACTATTTTCTGTGATTTTTTATACGTATTAACGGTATTTTTCAGCTTTTACCAAAAACCCCCAGCGAATTTAAAGGATAAATAATAGTTACTCTTAAAAATATATTGTGACTGTTTTCTGTAAGAATTGCTTAAAATTTATAAGGGACACCTCTCTAAATGTCTCCTACTCAAACTGCTGACATTTGTATGAGCAAGTACAAATTACAAAGGCACTCTACCCTGTGTCCAGCAGCAAAAACAAGCACTCCCTCCTGCCACGAGGCTGTCTTCATCACACTGGTGCTCGCTCGCTATACAGGTGCTTGATCAGTTTCCAGGGTATAATCGGAGCCTTGCATTGATTAATGAGAGGGATGAGAACGGCTCATCGATGGATGGTCTTTGATAAGGTATTTGTTTGTTTGTTTGTTTGTTTAGAGGATAATTCCTCAGAGCCATAGTGATCTACCGCTGCAGCTTAAAATATTGGCCGAAGCCAGGTGGGTCACAAACCCCCGGCTAACACCCGGTACCCATTCACTGCTGGTTGGACAGGGGCTCGGGTTATAAGAAAGACCACCCATCTATCTTCGTTCCGCCCGGGCATCGAACCCGGGACTTCTCGGTTGTGAGCCGAGCGTGCTAACCACTACACTACGGAGTACCTGTGGTACATATACCCGTAGGAGTATAGCTGCAATGGCGGATTTAGCCCGCCATTTCTGTCCCAATTTCAACTGAACTTTGAGGGAAGGTTCTGGTCATCTTTGAGATGGGTTTAAGCTATATTTGGCAAGGTTTATCCAATTTCTTCATTAGTTAAGATTTTATTTTTCAGCCTGGGGCCTACCTGGCACAGGAGACACTTTTATGGTTATGCTTTTCACCTCCCACCAAGGGCGTAGCCAGGAAAAATAATTGGGGGGGGGGCCACCTTCCAATGATGGTTGAGGGGTGGTTGGCGAGCGAAGCGAGCCTTAACAGCTGGGGGTCTGGGAGGCGCTGTAAGCCCCCCAGAATTTTTTTTTTGAAGATAT
Organism: Chionoecetes opilio; assembly: GCA_016584305.1. Classification (NCBI taxonomy): domain Eukaryota; kingdom Metazoa; phylum Arthropoda; class Malacostraca; order Decapoda; family Majidae; genus Chionoecetes; species Chionoecetes opilio. The sequence goes on along the minus strand of JACEEZ010004474.1, from coordinate 36,879 downwards.
GACTTAATTGGGGGCATATTGAGCCCTATGGGGGGTCATTTATTAGTTCTTTACATGATATTCAATATAGTAAAATTGATTAAATTATACCACACTCCTAAAGTAGATGTGTTGAATTGGGGGGGGCCATGGCCCCATTGGCCCCCCCTCTGGCTACGCCCTTGCCTCCCACCCATGCTCTCTCTCTCTCTCTCTCTCTCTCTCTCTCTCTCTCTTCTCTCTCTCTCTCTCTCTCTCCTCTCTCTTCTCTCTCTCTCTCTCTCTCTCTCTCTCTCTCTCTCTCTCTCTCTCTCTCTCTCCCTCTCTCTCTCTCTCTCTCTCTCTCTCTCTCTCTCTCTCCTCTCTCTCTCTCTCTCTCTCTCTCCTCTCTCTCTCTCTCTCTCTCTCTCTCTCCCCTCTCTCTCTCTCTCTCTCTCTCTCTCTCTCTCTCTCTCTCTCTCTCTCTAACCCAGGAGGCAGAGAGAGAGACTTTCATAAACACGGTGTTGCGTGTACAAAGCCATTCGGATTGTCTTTCACAGCAGCATACTTATTACGGGTAACTTTTGATGGTAATAACAAAAATAAATATTAATAATGAATAATAATTAATTTTGTAGTTCCTAATATCTCAATAAAAAAGTAAGGGTTTTCCCAGGCGCCACACAAGCCAGAACCGCCACTGTATACAGTGTATAGGTGTTACTTAATTAGGAAACCATCTATTTCGAATTTTTTCTTCATGAAATCTTGAGTGTTTTTGTGCAATTTTTGTATATATCCTTCATTCAATCATCTACTAAGAAGTAAGGAAATGGGATAAAACTTTTTGTATGCATGTTGAATTTCTTTATTACATATACGATCAGGGCACCGCAACCTTTTTTTACAGGCTCTGTCAACCTCAGAGTTGCAAACCCAAAACCTGTTCACCATTAACCTGAATTTTCAAGGTTTTTGATTTTTTTTTTAAGGCATTTGGCCCCTTGCTGCATATTTTTTTCTTTTTTATGTAAGGTTTGCATGTATCTCAAAAACTTAGCTCTTTGATTTTTTACCCACGGTGAAGCCGTTTCGCTTATGTCCGTCGATGACGTGGGCCAACGAGGTCAGAGGTCGAGGCCGCGGTCCCATATTCCGAGTCCTGCACCGTGGAGGGTGGTCGCGTTGTGGTGGTGGTTACCAGAAGTATGACTGTTGTCGTTGAGCAGGCCGCCTGGGGAGCACGGTTCGGAGAAAACGGCAGAAACATTCATGAGATATTCTTGAGAAAGCGAATCATGTATTTTGAAAACGTTCAAAATATGAATAAGCGTGCAACATTAAGAACAGTGACTCAAGACCACAAGTTGATGAATAATGAAAATTCAAAATCCACACCGCAGTGTTCAGGAGAAATGTCCATATGTTAGGGGAAGTACAGCTCACGCCCAGGGTCCCCTGCCTGCTGACTCCCCTTTACCTAACGAACTCCCATCGGCTGCCACGAAACCATTATTTCGGGGCGCCATCCCACGGGGTTCTTTCACCTCAAGTCGGACAATATTGTTTGAAGATTCCCAACTTTCATCGGAAATATCCTACAGAAGTGATTATTTATTGATTAATTACACGAACTGGCATGTTGCCCGTGTTCAAGATATATTTTTCTGCTCTTGCATGGTTACCCTGGCGAACATGGCTAATTTATTGCGATAGGAGAGTTAATTATGAGTGGGAAATGGCATGATAATTATTGTATGACTGAAGCACATCCAAAACTTCATCCTCATATAATACCTTTCCCCTGCTGGTTGTTGATGCGTTGGAGTAGCCTTCAGTACCTCCTGCTGAATACAGGTGGCCATCCGGGGTGCCGTGAAGGAGATGCCCTGCGGCGTGAAGGTGCCGATGTTCCGCGACTCCAGGATGAGCTGGGTGAACTGCTCTTGCTCGTCTCTGGTGTCTGTGTGTAGTATTCCTGGAGGGTGAAGGTAGAAGGTGGTAGATACTGCAAGTGCTGTTATAGTAAGGGAAAGAAGTGTTTTTGATTAAGGGCGAGAATAGGGAAACGAATATTTTATGGAGATAATAGTGAAAAATGGGCTGCACTTTTATAGGTGAAAGGAAAATGGTATGTAGAAGGGGCAGGAGCAGCATATTCTAATGATGGAACGATGAGGGTCAAGAGGTAGTGGTCGGACCGAGAAGAGTGGAGTAATATTTTGGTTGTGTGTGAGGTTAAGGGGTCCGAGGGAAGTGGATGGAGCAAGGAAAAAAAACTTATTCTTGTGTGAGGAAACAAAAATATAGGAAGTAAGATATACATTCAAGGCCAGGGATCACACATATGTGGGCCTAATAGCCAACCAGGCTAGTATAGTCAGCATGATAATCATAGACAATTGTGCAAATTATGACTAAAGCATTAAATTTTTTTTACCAGTGTTAGTAACAATACATAAGGTTCCTTTTCAGTCGGGAGGTAAGTCCATACTTGATCTCTGAGGCTAGTGAGAAGGTCAAATGACCTCATTACATTAAATTGTCTTTTTTCACGATTCCTGGTGCAGTTTGTTCTGTTGGGGAAGATTTGGGAATCATTTAACAGGTATGTTTGCCATGGGTTTTTGGTCCTTTATCTTTCTGGAGTCCTATTTTACATAATCACAGGATGCAACCATGACTAACAGTGCTTTATGAGGTCCGTGACCTCAGAAAACATTTATTGAATGACACATTTAGGTTAATTGTGGTGTCCAACAGCTATTTGCATGAAAATCGTGTTTTGTGAAGATCATATTTGGAGACCTTAATTTCATGGTTCACTAAATAGTCTGATAATGCTTACAGTATCAGTGATGTCAGTTTACCTCAGACACATGTAGCCATACCGTACATGTAATACACACACATTAGTCCATATCGACGCATAAATATAAAAGGGGTCCTGATTTGCACCTAGAAACAGTCTCCGAACATGCACATAATGCAGTGCACTGAGTGCACCTTGTTGCACTTGCAGCGGCCGGCACATCCCTTATTTCAGCCGCAGTTGTCATTTCGTGGCAAGATTTTTTTGATGCCTCTGGCAGTGTCGTCCAAAGAGCTTGGCCACTCAAAGGCCTCCCTTTTGTCCCGCCCCAATAAGATGGGATTTGGTAACTCTGGGATCAGACCAGAGTTTGGTTCCTAGCAGTTTGGCCCTGGAGAAATGCCTCTTTGCTTGCTGCTGTAAGTGCTGCCTGGCGTTGGGGAATGTTTTTCAGATCCCAGCCCTAGACTTGTGTGGCGAAGAGCTGTTTCCCTAGCATCGTTTCGAACTTTCCATTGTTTCACTGTTGCGGTCCCATACATCAGCACAATGAAGGGCTCCAAGCAGGACATTTGAACTCCCTCACTCACATCCCTTGGATGCGTAAGAGTTTCTTTCAAAGGCATCATTCACCTGTTGGAACACTTTCCAAGTCCCCAGCAGTCCCTTCTTCCCTCCTGCCATCGAAAGAAAGACACAGCTTCGTCACACACAGACTGCCAGCTTCAGCACCAGAGGTCGGGAGGCCTTTGCAGCGTTTTGTACACCGTTGCAGTGAAGTGCTGTCGTCTCCAATGGCAGCAGTGGCACACCTTTGTACAAAAACTGATGGCAGAGGGCTCACCGACTTGGCGGAAGAAGAGAGTCTTGGTCTTGTCCTAAAATTCCACCATACATCCACGGTCCATTCCGCCGATTCGTGTGTGATGGATGGTTGCATTGGGAAAGAGTACCTGTGCCATGTCCAAGATCCCTTGCTGTCCGCGAAACTGGGGTTTATGGTCAATATTTCGACAGCCCCAGTGTGAACATCCCTTGCGCAGCTTGGGTGGGCAAACAACTTCCTTCCATGTGAGCGCTGGCAACACCATTTGGCAAATTGTCTGGCCTGTGGGAGGCTGTAGTAATCTATTCATATTACACACGCATCCCCTAGGCTGACAGTTGGTGTCAATCAGAACCTCTGCTCCTGTCCTGGTCACAGCGTAGATCTTGAGGACATTAGAGTTTGAGTGGGTTTTTTCTCTCTCGCGGCTGTGGCGCACTAGGTTGACTCCACACTGCGTGCAATGCTTTACACTGTTGAACACCACTACTCTATACTGTAAAGCAAGCATTTTTGGTGATGTGTTTGCCAACTTATCTCGTTGCTTGATGTTCGCCCCATCGAGGATCATGTTTCCCATACAAGGGGATGTGTCACCAGAATCTTTCTGGCAGTCAGCGTGGTCCAAGGGGACCTGGTCCTGAAACATTTCTCTAACGTACACCTGTGCTGCTCTACTAGGTGCATGGCATAACTTGTCTGATCACAGGCCCTTCTTAGGGCGGGACCTATATCTTTCTCACACAAGCAAAGTGTGTCTCTAGTCCCTGGAGAAGTCTCTCAAGATCAGGAAGCACAAGAAAGAAGTTTTGTCCTTCAGTCTGGTTGTGTGTATCTGTTGGTTTACCGTGGCCCACAGCTGCTCCAGTCTTCCGTCTTGTAGAGGTTCGCCGTCTTGAGAGTTTTTAATACAGTGGCATTGGTCCTCCCCATCTTGCAGGCATGTCCCTCGCATGAATACCACTAGCTCTAGCAATCTATGCCCATGCCTACGATCCGCATCCTCTCCTTAGTGCGGCTGGTCTGATTTTATGTTGGATAATAACACCGGAGAACAGTTTTTCGATTGGTATTTTGCCTCGATGGCAAACATGTCTCCCTGCGACATTCCTTGGGGCCCAGCGGATTTCAGTGTTCCCCCCCAATTCAGTGGCACATCTCCGAACGTTTTGTCAATTTCCTTTGTACTGTTTGTGCAAGTCTGCAGTGCCACGGGCTTATTGCAAAGAAACAGATGTCAGTGACTGTGGAAGCCTGTGGGCATGCTGACGTGTGTCACGGTTGGAGTACCGGTACTAGATTGCTGCCTAAAGGATTCTGCCTGCTCTGCTGGTAAAACTTTTTTTAGTTAAACTTTAAACGACATTTCTTGTGCCACTGAGACTGTGTGCCCTAAGGAGCTTCTACCCTCGCCTATCCATCTGTTCCGGGGTTCCTTTGGGCATGTCCCGAAGCCCTTTCTGGAGGTCTTCTGCAATGAAAATGCCACTCCCACTGGGTTTTCATTTTTGTCTTAGTGGGCCCCAAAAGGTTCATCGTCTCGCTTGGCAAAGAATAAAAGCTCCCATTAGTTTTTTTGGGGGGTTGGTCTTGATTTTTTTGAGTAGAGGGCTGGGTGGGTCTATAGGAAGGGCGTTTTGCCTAGTGCGATGGTTTGGGAGCTGTATTTTTGGTTTCGATCACAGGCAGGGAACCCTGCAACACACAATCAACAATTTGTTATTTACCGCCACCCAGTTTAATTCATTGGCATCATATTTGATATTTGGGTTTTGACCTCTCACTGTCCTCAGAGGTAAAAGCTAAACCAAAATAATTACCAAACGCTGTGGGGGGAATTTAGCACTTTTTGGAAACAAAATGCATTTTTGTACATCATAACATTTTACCTTTAAACCCAATGACGCCAAAATAAAATTTTTGAATTTTGAGGTCTGACCCCTACGGTCCGCAAGGAAAATCTGCCTTACCTCCCGATCGAAAAGAACTTAGGGCAGTACTAACACGGGTAAAATTTTCCCTTTTTTACAATTTGCACAATTTTTTTATGATATAGGTTTATCACTGTACAGACACGGGTTTAACCTGTTTAGAAAACAATTTTTTTCCTTTTTTTATACCCTCCTCACGGATTCCTGCTTTTTGACCTGGAAAAGTCGAAAATTAAAACCAAATTTAAGCCAAAATGTCGGGAAACCTTTCCCTCATGAAGCATAAAGTTCTATTTTCTAACACGTTTTCTGAAAACGCCGTTTCAGTTTGATGTTTTTTTTGCCTTTTTTTTTCACCAAAAATGGGCATAAGCATTTTTTTTTTTTTAAGCAAGTAAAGGCGACTGAAACTAAAAAATGAATAAAAACATTTATGGAAATATTACAGTGATATTTACAGACAAATTTTTTCAAAAAAAAAAAAACAAAATAAATTTTTTTCACCTAGTCACAAATTCAAAAAGGGTTTTAATGACTCTAAGGGTTGTTATGTTTTTTGGGCAAAATCTGTTAAAACCCTGTAAAAACCCAGAAATACTTCACAAATAACTTCACATGGAAATTAACAAGGAGTCCGGGACCAAAGTTGAATCTCAAAACCCCTCCACCTGCAGCCAGAGACAACGTCACGCCGACTGCTAAGATCGCTACAAAAAACCTTCCTGATCGGCTACCATCTCCAGCATCGTGCCCCCATTACCCCCCAACAGACGGGGGTTTCTACTTCCTCCTCTCCAGAGTTTTGCCGAAAAACAGGGAACCCTAACATCAAGACCTGGGGCCAATGAAAACCCGTGGAGGCTATCACCCATTCTGGCAGATGGCTGGGATCAAGACCATGCCAAAGTACAATGCGCGCACTTTTTCATGACACTTCAAAAAAAAGCACGGAGATCTAGCAAGGAATAAAGGTAGAACAGGTGACCCGGGGGGAAAAAGGGGCCTTTTGGTCCTGGAATTAGATACCGGGGTTCGACATAGAGCTTCAGATCCCATCCAGGAAATAGAAGAAACGACTGTATCAAGGGAGAAGAAGGGCAAAAGGGCATCGGTTTACCAGGGTCAAAAACGAGAGAAAAGGCCCCATGTCTGGTCATGACAAAATATTTGAGCCGGTCCCAGCACAAACGAGAGGGCGCAAGACGCGCAGAGAGAGGGAAAAAGATAGAATTTTTCACAAAAATTTTTACAATTTTTCACGCCACACAGCGAAGGACTACTGCTGAGTGTCTACCTGGCTGACCCAAAACCCAGGGAAAGGGAATGCAGAGGGGCATGGATACCAAAACCTCGTCCTGGATGTTCACATCACCAAGCATGTGACTCTCCCCCATTTCCCAGGGGGTCATGGAGGTGTTGACATCTGCAAGGCTACCCTGATGCTAGATTGTTGAAAATCAAGGACAGCCTTTTTTCTCGCTACTTGAAAGGGTGGTGGAGCTGAAAAGGGCAAGTTTTTTCATCTCAACCTCAAAAACGAGACGGAAAAGGATGCTGACAAGGGCCCCCTCACCAGGGGTACATGGCGCTTTCGAGGACCCCCCCAAGTATCTGCTCCCACTGGGATGGCAAGATGCTGAAGATGCCTGGGAAGTGATCCTGGGCCACGCGAGCTCTGGCTGTGCTTGTTCGGGCCAACCTGCATACCTGAAGGGAAACTACGGGGGGTACCATGATAAAAGCTCAACAGGAACGGCTCAGGCAAGGGGTCCATGGATTTGCTGGGGCATGGGGGCTTACTGGAGTGATCACTGCCCTTTTGTTTGACACAACGGCCAGCAACAGTGGAGTACTCGGGGGGGCCAAGCCTGGAGAACGCTTGACAGGAAAAGGGGTTCTACCTGGCCCCAGACACCACTTTTAGAAGGGGTTGGTTGGTGCTTAAAAGGGGGAAACTGTTTTGGCAGGTCAGAGCCCCGAGAATCCTTGGTTCAAGCACTTCAGGACGTTTTGGCAGTCTTTCCACAGACAAACCCTACAACCTTCCATCAGCAAAAATGGTTGAATAAAAAGAAGAAAGATGCAAGGAATACTACGGAAATCCTGAGGTCGGAAAGCCCCTAGAGCTGACTACCGTGAATGGCTGGCTTAAAAATCGTCCTTGGGGACACCCTCCCCGGAAAACCACTGGTCGTCCTGGAGCCATTCATAGGCCAGGTGTGCCAAAACCTTTTTTTTGAAGATGTTCAGTTTTTCTGAGGGGACTGGAATACGATGAAGAAACTGTTGTGAAGCTGGAAGCCTCAACCTTTCCAGGGGCTGTTTTATACACCCCTGTGATTTCTTACACTTGCTGCAATGCCCTAAAGAAACTGCAGTTCAGAAGACTGATGAAGTTCAAGAGAACAGACCCGGAGATTGCTCAGGCAGTGCTACAAAAATTGAAAACCAAATGGGTCCTGACACGGAGGGTTTTGCCGTTTGCTCTCTTCGGAGCGACTCAGTAAAAGAGAAGCGGACTTGCTGCCAAGCTGCACCCACTGAGAAAACCAGATACTTCAGACGAGGGAAACATTTCCCCAGGTTACAGCCAAGACGACTCGGGCTGATCTATTTGGTTCCCGAGAGTCATCTTCTCGGAACCCTTTGGCATTGGTATGACTGGCTTCTGCAACCTGGGCGACGGGGAAGGAGGGATACACAGCAAGGCCCCCGGGAAATTCAGCAAGTAAAGTAATATGACGTGAGGGGGAGTGGGGTGATGACTGATTTCCAAAACATCATTACCAAGATTCTCAGCAAAAACATACCTTTTTCAAACTGTGGAATACAACCGTGAGCGATTTGATAGCTTTAAGAACAAAACCCAAAAAATGACTGTGAAGGTCCTTCGACAAACAATAGATTTTTTTGCCACTTTGAAAAAAGTTTTTTTTTGAGTCCTTGCAACTTTTTGATGTCCCAAGGTTTTAATATTTATGAAATTTATATAAAATTTTCAAAAATTTTGCTTTTTTTTTTGGATTATGTGTCTTTTTTTCTTGAATTTTTCTTGGATTTTTTTTTTTCAAAAATAAAAATTAAAAAAAGCTTTTAATTTGATACCCAAATTTTTTTTCTATCCAATTGTAACAAAGTTCAGGTTAAAAAAAACTGGCGGAAGGCAAAATTAGGCGCTTTTCTACTGTCGCGGGTTTTTATCTTTAGGTCCAAGAGGGAAATTCCTGACTTTTTTGCTCAAAATGGTTGTGATTTTTGGGTTTTTTCCCGTCAAAAGCATGGGAAAAATGCGGGGGTATAAAAATAGGAAAAAAATTTTTTTCTGCACGGTCTTTTAAATACAGTTTATCAGAAACTGATTGGCTGATTACACCACACACAACCACGCACGCCCGCACGCCCAGACCCCCACGNGTGAACCGATCTTAGGGTAATGCTGGGACCTCATGCACCACCCACACTCCATTGCCTTGTTTAAGTGGGACAGTAACAACCTGTGCTGTCAATGGATTCTGCTCTGAGTGGGGCTTGATCTGCCGACCTATTTAAGAGCATGAGGGACGCGTCCGATCAAACCACACAAACTTTATATGTGTACGTGTATTAGTCATTTCCGTCTTAAATGCAGTAAGTTAATGTTGGTCAAACTTACTTTCATGTATAAACTGCAATCACCGAAGAAAAAAAAAGTACCTATTTCACCGCCCATCTTCGTTTCTTCTTACCTTAATCACCTTCCTGTCATCACCCTCACCCACCACACACACACACACACACACACACGTGATGCCACGAAATAATATATCAATAAATAAATTAATGAATCCCGCTGCTTCCGCCTTAAATCCCTTTTATTACAAAATTTCCAATTAAAACATGAAATGGTAGCGTTATGTTACTTTTAGGCCGGATTCTCTCGGAAGCTAAGGAACGTGGAATAAGTTGTTAATTTCCTGGTTAAGGGGTGAGCACTACTTGTCAACACACCACTTCACAGCGAATCAGGAAAGGGAAAGATACTACATACTTGAATTTACCAAAGGATATAATTTCAGAGGCACGATTACTCCACCAAGGACCTAATAGCCAAAGTAAAAACAATGATAATACAAAAAAAACTGGTTCGTGATCAAGCCGGATCATAACATACTAACCCTTACAGTATGTTGTGAATGGTTAAATAACCTATTCGCCCATAAACAAAATGATACCTTTCCCCTGAGGGTCACATGGTTGATAATTACTCACTATGGTCTCAAAACATGACGTGATACAAGTTACATGATTACTGTGGTGGAATATGTGTATGTGTGTTGGGGGTATGGGCTTGGAGAGGCACTAGGACCATCTGAGGAGAGAGGACGGGGTTAGCACTCCATCGCGTGGCTGGGTAGCGGTTAAGATAGACATTGGACAAAGCAAGTTCTCCCCCACCCACGCCACACAGATGTAAGGGCTACCAACTACCGTTACCCCTCCCTTCTATTCCTCTCTCTCTCTCCTCCATCTGAGTGTTTTCTATTCACCTATCTAACAAAACTCGCCAAACATGAGTTTTCTGTGTGAGTAAAAACATTTAGTCAGTGCGGTCTTCCCTGTAAAGGTTGTTTACGGGTGATATAAATTTTACTCGGATAATTTGGGTGGTATTATGGGCGGGAACTCTTCTCCTCCAGCGGGTATTTCAAATGTACCCAATTGGATGAGCGATGACATATATTCCCTTTTTACGTTACCCCCTGGCACCCGGCATGACACACACACACACACACACACACGCACGCACACACACACACACACGGTCTTCTTAAAATCCGAGCCCCTGTCCACCCAGCAGTGAATGGGTACCGGGTGTTAGCCGGGGGTTTGTGACCCGCCTCCCGGGGTGGTGGCTTCGGCCAACACTAAAGATGAATGAGAAAAATAAATGTTGATATGAAGACGGTGCCATACGAGCGTTGCTCAGGCCCTGTAAAATACAACAAGGTGAATACAACTAGGTGAATACACACACACACACACACACACACACACACACACACACACACACACACACACACACACACACACACACACACACACACACACACACACACACACACACACACACACACACACACACACACACACACACAAATTCTTTATATAGTCTTTGGCCACCCACGACATCCTGCACCACCATGGAGCTATAAAGGGCTTTATGCCCCTTTATAGCTCTATAAACTTTCTCTACTCTTCTTTCTCTACCCTCACTCAAATTGCCCGCCACCCGCGCGCCTCCTTCCCTCCCTCCCTCACACAACAATAATAGGTTCTCTGCTCACTCACCTAGCCTCTTTTTTTATAGTAAACTTGAAGCAAGCCCATGAAGAGATGTTATCATATCCAAAAACAGATCCCTATGACATGCTCATATCATGGTTTAGCTCAATAATTGTACCATTCAAATAATTCATTCATTCATTGTTTAACTAGTGTGACTCGAATGGCAGGAATGTGTGACTCGAATGTGGAGGCGGGCGGCGTGGTGGGCCCCGGGGGCGAGGCACTCTTGAGGCTGGCATAGCAATACCCCGGCGGCAGGGTGTCGGTGCCCCCCGCCACTAACACAGAGTCCCGCCAGGTAATGATAACGGGTCCTCCCGCCGAGGTGGCCGCCGTCGAGACCTGCATCAAGGCACGCCTGCAGGCGGCGGAGCGGGCGGCGGCTATAGCGGATACTGAAGCTGTACAGGCAACAACATCGCGCAGGGGCGGCGGCCAAGAAGTTAAGAGCTCGCTGATAATCACGTCATTACTCATTCCTTGATGTACTCACCGCCGTGACCTGTGGTTCACGCTGTGACCCAACATGGTGACCTCCGAACGCCTGGCACGCCACGCCGCGTGACCCATTCCCGGATGTCTCCACTACTCATGGTGGTGACAATTATTATTGTCTCAATGTTTCTTTGATCTCTTTTCTGGAATCTGGTTATTTTTCTTGTACTTTTTTCTTATAATTGCCAAGGCTGACACTGCATGTTTGTTTGTTTGCATGAATTCGACACCTCGCTGTATATCTATAGTGTTTAGATTTGTCAAAATATTTATTAGTTCCGTTTAACTAAATAATTTGTGTAAAAATATCAGTAAGACAAAATTCACGATGAAAAAGTCGAAGAAAAAGAACAAATATTAAATTTTTCCATAATTTACCGAATGTCCGTCTGTCCGTCTGTAGGCCTACAGCCAAGGCTCCGCCATTTCTGTCCCAATTTCAACTGAGCTTTGAGGAAAGGTTAGAGTCATCCTTGCGATGGATTTAAGCTATATATTTGGCAAGGTTTATCCAATTTCTTCGTTAGTTAAGATTTTTTTCTTCAGCCTGGAGCATACCTACCTGGCACGAGACCCTTTTATGTTTATACTTTACCCCCCCCTCTCCTCTCTCTCTCTCCTCCCTCCCCCCTCTCTCTCTCTCTCTCTCTCTCTCTCTCTCTCTCTCTCTCTCTCTCTCCTCCTCTCTCTCTCTCTCTCCTCTCTCTCTCTCTCTCTCTCTCTCTCTCAAGGTAGATGGAAGGAGAGAGAGAAAAAATAGAGAAAAAGAAGAAAAAGAGAGATCATAACCTCTCTATCTCTCTCTCCCTCGAGGGAGATGGAAGATAGAGAGAGACATTCATAAACACGGTGTTGCGTGTACAAAGCCATTCGGATTGTCTTTCACAGCAACATTCTTGTTACGGGTAACTTTTGCTTGTAATAACAATAATAGATGTTAATAATATATAGTAAATAGTTTTTTAGTTCCTAATATCTTAATAAAGTAAGGGTTTGCCCAGGGCGCTACACAAGCCAGAACCGCCACTGTGTGCTACCTGCAACTGTTGCTTATTGCATACGAACTTTTTGTTTTTCCTGCTCTTCTAGCATAGTTAGGTTCAAGAAACAACGATTGCGTTTTCTTCTATTATTATTAATTAACATATCTCCTTTTCATTACATCTCTTCATCAATTTCCTATAATAAAATAATGTCGTAATACACAGCATCATCTAAGTAATGGTCACTCTTTAATTCACAAAACATCCTACCACTTAAACATTCTAACACATTGAAATATGGCTGCATTACTACCTAAATCAGAGGACTACTTCACTGAGACCCATCTTCCACTTACCTTAAGGAAGCCCATGGTTAGTCAGAGGTATAATGAGTACGTCTACCTCTGTGTTACGTCTTATATAGGGCATCTTTAAGGTAATTGGCAATTATCAGTCGTCCTCACTAACTTATTTCCTAAACACGCCTACATAATTTATATTGGTCTTTTCTTCCTTATAGACACACCTTCTCATCTCCCATAAGCTTAGTATTTCCAAGCTCCACCTCCTTATACCCTACACAATATTTCAACATTCACCATTGGCGATTTGTTTCCTTCGTACACATTTTAAGGCTTGTTAAAGTTTTTTTCTCTTGAGCTACTTTAGACACGCCCACACTTTCTAATCCACGCCCATACCAGTTCTTCTTCATATAACGGGGGGTGGAAAGTCAGGTTATGGTGTTGGTAACGACATCTGTTTTTGCTCTCTGTCCCCATGTCCTCTGTTTACAATGGTCATTTTGCCTTTTCACATCTGGTTCTTAAGCCCCTACATCTGGCTTTCTTTCCCTCCTCTGTTAACATAACAATCTTCCCTTGTCCTCGTCTTCTCTTATTCTAATTTATTTCATTTTCTCTCTCCCATTTCTCTCTTTATTTCATTTCTCCTATATACTTCTTAATGTCTTCTTACTCGCTCTGCATGTGCAAAGCGGCTCTGCAACAACTGTATAGGTGTGATCTAATTAGAAAACCATCTATTTCCAATTTTTTCTTCATGAAATCTTGAGTGTTTTTGTGCAGTTCTTTTGATATACCTTCATTCACTCATCTACTAAGAAGTAAGGAAATGGGATAAAACATTTTGTATGCATGTTGAATTTTTTATTACATATACGATCAGGGCACCGCAACCTTTTTTTACAGGCTGTCACCTCAAGAGTGCAAACCCAAAACTGTTCACCATTAACCTGAATTTGAATGTTTTGATTAGCATTTGCCCCTCTGGCATATTTCTTTTTATGTAAGTTTTGCAATGTATACTCAAAACTTAGCTCTTTGATTTTTTACCCACGGTGAAGCCGTTCGCTTATGTCGGCGATGACGTAGGCCACGGAGGTCCAGAGGGCGAGGCAGCGGTCCAGAATGTCCGGGTCCTGCACCGTGAGGGTGTCGCCGTGGGTGTGGTGGTACCAGAAGTAGTGACTGTTGTCGTTGAGCAGGCCGCCTGGGGAGGCACGGTCAGAGAAACGGCAGAAAACAGTCATGAGACATTCTGAGAAAGCGAATATGTATTTGTGGAAAACTTCAAAATATATAAGCGTGCAACATTAATAACATGACTCAAGAGACACAAGTTGATGAATAGTGAATGCAAAATCCACCGCACGTGTTCAGGAGAATGATCATATTTCAGGGAAGTACAGCCTCACGCCCAGGGTCACCTGGCCTGCTGACTCTTACCTAACGGAACTCCCATCTGCTGCCACGAAATTATGTCGGGGACGCCCTTCACGGGGGTCTTCACCTAAAGGCGAACAATATATAGTTGAAATTAAAACTTTTCTCGAAATTCCTACAGAAGATGATTAGTTATTGATCATTAGCACGGAAACTGGCATGTGCCGTTTCAAGATATATTTTCTGTCTGCCATGTTACCCTGCGAACATAGGCAATATACTGTAAATTGCGATAGAGAGTTAATTTGGAGAAAGGAAATTGAGAATGATAATTATTGTAGTGACTGAAGCACATCAAAACTTCATTCATCCTCAGTAGACACATTACCTGCGTGGTGTTGATGCGTTGGAGTAGCTTCAGTACCTCCTGCATGATACAGGTGGCCTCCGGGGTGCCGGTGAAGGAGATGCCCTGCGGCGTGAAGGTGCCGCTGTCCGACTCCATGATGAGCTGGAACTGCTCGTGCTCGTCTCTGTGTCTGTTGTAGTATTCCTGGAGGGTGAAGGGAGAAGGTGGTAGTACTGCAGTGCTGTTAGAGTAGGCCCTGTTCACACGAGGCGTTTTCAAACGCGCGGTAGCAAACGCGCGGTAGCAAAGTCAATGGTAGCCTATAGGGATCGTTCACATATAACGGCGGCGGTTTGCCAAACGCGGCGGTACTGCCATACCCCTCACAAACGCTCGGTTGGCGGGCGGTTCGAGATACATTGAAGTCTATGGCATCGTTCACATAGAGCGGCAGCCACTGCGGTTTGAAGGCAGCGCGCTCCCTAATTGGCTGCGAGTTACCAATGAGGAGAGAGAATGTGCGTTACCATGGCAACCCCTGGGATACTCCACGTTGAGACTGTTGTGAGTCACGCATTTTAGTCAATCACTGACAGTCATGGAGGGTGAAAGGCTTGACACTGATTTTTTCATCAATGAAATTAAAAAACGTCCAGCCATTTGGGATATGAAGTCTTCTGATTACAAGGACAGATTTAAAGAAAAAGTGTTGGGAAAAATTGTTGATATCTTCTGTAGTTGCGGAGATATTAACGAAAAACAAAATATGGGTAAGTTAACGGAATAACACTTTATTATCTCCTTTTTTTTAATCTATATCAGCAATATTTACATCATCATCATCATCATCATCATCATCATCCTCCTCCTCCTCCTCAACATCCATCCTGGTACTGCTTGGAACTGTCTGTGCATTGTTTGGCACACACACACGCACACACACACACACACACAAACAAACGCCGCGGTGGCCGCCGCGGTTGGAAACGCCTCGTTTGTACGATTACAACGTTTTAGGCGCGGTGGCCGCCGCGGTTGAAAACGCCTCGTGTGAACAGGGCCGGGTCGAGAAAGTGGATGGAGCAAAGGAAGAAGAAAAGTATTCTTGTGTGAGGAACAAAATAAGGAAGTAGGATATACGGCAAGGCAGGATGCAGCACATATTGGGCCTATAGCCACCAGGCTAGTACATTTATCAGAAACTGATTGTGCTGATAGCACACATACACACACACAGAAAATTGACAGACTGACTGACAGAGATAGAGAAACAGGCAGACAGATCGACATCACAGAGCGGAGTTCAACCTCGAAAGAAAAACCATAGCTGGAAGTGCATACAATTCCTCCGTAGAACCCCGGTTCTTCCCCGTCCAGAACACAGCCCGTACGGTGCGTCGCGGCGTGAGTCCCAGCTTCCTCATCACCACCAGCGCCGCCCATGAGATCATCACGCCTCCTGGTGGGGTATGGGGAGGAGTACCAGTAAATAGGAATAATAAGGGAAGGACGGAGGCGTGACGTGGCAAGACGAGGGAGGGTGGGGGGTGATTATTGCGTGCACTTTTTCTCGCTCTTGTTTAAAAAGCTCCCACAAACCATATACATTAATTTACGTTACGTTTCACTGACTTGCATATTCATTCATGGCCAACTGTTGCATAACTCATCACTCAAACCTGTGTATTCTTCCCTCCCTTATGCATTATGAGCCACACTGTAAGTCTTTTCACCCAGGCTCTCTCTATAATCTTTTTTCACGCCCCTCCTTTCCTATCTAACTCATTCTTTACGCCTCTTTTTTTTTCTATCCCTCACTGTACCCCTCTCTGCCTCACCTCCGTCGTCCATGGCCCCCTGTCCCTCACTGTACCCTCTCTGCCTCACCTCCGTCGTCCATGGCCCCTGTCCTCACTGTGCACCTCCTGCCTCACCTCGTCGTCCATGGCCCCTGTCCCTCACTGTACCCCTTCTCTCACCGCAGTCTCATGATCCTTTTCTACGTACCCTCTCTCCTCATCTCTCTGTACGCCCCTCCCTCACTGTACCCCTCTCTGCCTCACCTCCGTCGTCCATGGCCCCCTGTCCCTCACTGTACCCCTCTCTGCCTCACCTCCGTCGTCCATGGCCCCCTGTCCCTCACTGTACCCCTCTCTGCCTCACCTCCGTCGTCCATGGCCCCCTGTCCCTCACTGTACCTCTCTCTGCCTCACCTCCGTCATCCATGGCCCCCTGTCCCACGTCCCAGGAGTCGAGGTGGCCGGACACCAACACAGTCTCGTTCGGTGTGTGTCCCCCCAAGACCTCTACCACTGTGTTCCTGGTGGTGACGTTCGGAAAGTTTTGAGCGTTCATGACCAGTTTCACCTCAATCTTCTGGCCTAAGAAAGAAATTGGTTATCTTTCGTCGTATGGAGCTAGGTATTTAAATATTTGTTGCGTTATTGTATTTATGATATTTGAGATATTAAGTATTAATTAAACTTTCAGTAAGAATGAGAATGATTTTATTAATGATCAAGGTTTATGATGTCGAAAGATGATGATCAAATGATGAAAGGGAATGTCAGTAATTTGAATTATTTATTAAATGTGACAGTGTTATCTTCATTCTTGAGGATTTAATGTTAATTTCTGATTAGCTTAGAATATTATTGTAAAATATAGATTAAGAGTATCAAGTACCTTATTTAGTTATAATTGACATTGTTTCCTTCAAAGAGGCATAACCAAGCGAATGAAGTTATTTTTATTTTATTTTTTACTTTGGAGCCTATGGCGCTTGTAGGCTATTTTTTTCTTTTTGAGGGCTCAGGTTTTAGGCCCTGCACATTCTGGAGAGAACATAAGAACATAAGAAAATAAGGAAGCTACAAGAGGCCGCGAGGCCTACATGTGGTAGTTCCTGTAAGTGAGTTGGAGTTGTTCCTCAAAACTTTAATACAGGACAAGAAAGTACCAACCCCACCTCTTTGCTGCATGCGCTCCATCATGGCGAGCGTCCTCCACCGTGATACACGCCACGGGGATCTTTAAATTATCCTCGACGGTGTAGTCTTGCTGTCCCGTGTGGGGGGTTGAGAGGGAAAAGGGCGTCATCGACATAACCAGAGCTGCCACAGCCCCCAGTTTTGCTGCCTCCGACGCGCTATCGTATCTATACCGTTTCGTGACACAGTAGCTCTCCCATGGCGGATTGAAGACAACTATTTTGCCTGGCACCTGTTAGGAGAGGCAGTTTAATTAAAGTAATCGTCCAGACCATATCATCATTCCTGATTTAATGCAGTCAAAATATAGCCATTATCGAGTATATCAACAATATGTTGTCACTTTTTGCATCCAGTCACCCGTTTTTAAATTATCCGCATTCAAAATCTGTAAATTTCACGAGCTCTGAAAACACAACTGACGACCAGCAGACGACGAACCACGGCTCGGTGACGTCACAGCAGGAAGCCTCCCAGCCACGCGCTAATACAAATACACGTAAACTCAGAACAAAATATAGTACCTGAAGAATTTTGGGTGTTTCTGATATTTATTTTTTTGCGATATGGCATATACTTGCATCCTTTATGGGTGCAGCAAGAAAGCTGTGCCTTTCCAGAGAGCTTAGCACCTATTTCCGACCTATACGGCCACGATATATGTGTGGAGCGCCGGGCGAGAGCCGCTCAGCGAGACAATCTGCTTCACACCGCCCGCCTGTTGGTGGGTATTGAGGTGGGTGTTGGGGGAAAGGGATGAGTGTTGGAAGTGGGGATGTGGGTGGGAACGGGGGTGGGTGTTGGGGGAAGGGGATGAGTGTTGGAAGTGGGGATGTGGGTGGGAACGGGGGTGGGTGTTGGGGGAAGGGGATGAGTGTTGGGAGTGGGGATGTGGGTGGGAACGGGGGTGGGTGTTGGGGGATGTGGGTGGGGGAAGGGGATGGGTGTTGGAAGTGGGGATGTGGGTGGGAACAGGGGTGGGTGTTGTGGGATGTGGGTGGGTGTTGGGGATGAAATAGAGTGAATAATAGCAGATTCTTGAAGGACTCCAGCATCCCCCTCTCTCTCTCTCTCTATCGTTGAACTCCTCAAATGAAGTCATCAATAATATTCGCGGGCATGTTGGAAGGATGAAACTTTTTCCCTGCGCTTTTTACAAAAGTCTTGTTTTTACGGAAATAAGGCGTGGAAATTAATTATTTTTTGTGGATTAGGTGTTTTGAATGAACATTCAACATATTTATGCTAAGAAAAAATGGGTCTGGACGATTACTGGACAGACGCGCTTAGCAGTGAAAGGGTTAATTAATTAATTAAGGTTCATCTCAGTGTTCGCTGGTTTGTGCACCATAACCCTCAATTGCCTTACCTAACATAAAGATTGTAATACCACAACCAATTCCGCCATTACGGTCCCTGTCCATGCATGTACCATCTTCCCCGCTTGCATGCATCATCACTATTGTGACTTACCACCCACCTTAGCTTTTTGTTTCTTCAAGTCATCAAAATTCTTCACGACCAGCACTTCTGCGGTGATGCCTTCGGGCGGGGTGGCCACTGAGCTGCCCAGACCCATCATGTCGAGCTTTTGGAGGCGCGGCAGTGTCATCGAGGCATTCTCAGTGTTCCTGAGAGGTGATGCCAAGAAATGAGAGAGTGTGTGTGTGTGTGTGTGTGTGTGTGTGTGTGTGTGTGTGTGTGTGTGTGTGTGTGTGTGTGTGTGTGTGTGTGTGTGTGTGTGTGTGTGTGTGTGTGTGTGTGTGTGTGTGTGTGTGTGTGTGTGTGTGTGTGTGTGTTATTCACACATTACTAAGTGTTTGAGCTTGTCGATCATGTATCGCTGTCTTATGCAGTACACTTCATAAAAGGAAACCTGTGCTCCCTCACCTGACCCAGTGAGGCGCCTTCACGTCCTCCGTGTGCACGTTATCCAGCTTCTCAGCTCTAGACTTCTCGACCATCCAGTCAATGGCAGCTTCCAGCTCGTCCGAGCCGGTCTGTGGGCGAGAAAACTTTCGTTAATGCATAGTGATATTTGTCATGGCAATATATAATAAAAAATTGTCAACAAGAAGCATTATTTGCCAGTGCACGTCAGCCCGGGTCATTGCTGAGCAGTTTGCAAGGTGCAGGCACACCCTGGTTGTGCCCCTGAGGCCCGTCACGCACGGCCTGAGCATATCTAACACAAGGTAAAGATATGCTACGCCATAGACCATGGCTACGCATATCTTTACCTTGCGTAGCATATCTTAGCATATCTTTGCGTAGCATATCTTTACCTTGTATCTAACAGGCATATTCTAGGATTGCACGCAACGAGGACGACTGGTCTCACATATTTGGTGTTATATTCATTAGACTGTCGTAAGTTAAACCATTTTTGTAATATCTATAATAATATAAGCGAAAGTGTGTCTGTCTGTCTGTCTGTCTGTCTGTCTGTCTGTCTGTCTGTCTGTCTGTCTATCAGTCGACCTATCGTCTCCGTGAAGTGAGGCTGTGCTTTGGTTTAGCTCCCAGGATTAGAATGGCTACGTCTGTGATGGGGAGTGTTGTGGAGGCGGAGAGTGAAGTGGTTTGTGTGTTGGTGCTGGGGTTGAGAGTGGTAGTGTGGGTAGGAGTGAAGGAGGCTGAGGTTAAGGGAGGTAGAAGGGTCGAGGAGAGTGTAGTGAAGGTGTGGGCGGCGCTTAAGGGACTATTCTGGAGGCGATCGAAGACCTGAAAAGGAGCTTTGCAAGTGAAGTGAACGAATTAAAAGCGTTGTGAAGAGCAGGAAATAGAGATACGTTCTCTTAATTTGTGGGGGTTGAAGGTCCAAGTGGAGCGAGGGAGGGGCACATGCAGTGAGTGCCTGTAGGGGTCCAGACGAGATGTGACTCAAGCGACTACTAAAGTCCCTAGTAAGTCACAGGGTTGGTGTTGGAAGGAAAGTTGATCATGGAGCCCGCCGCAGGGGGAAAAGTAAACAATGACCATCTTTTGTGCACGAATCAATTCAGGTACTCTCGGGCTGCAAGAGGATGATACGGAGGTTAGGGAGGTAGACGTACATCATTACCCGAAGGTAAAATCTTGGTTGTTGGTGACAGTCGGGTTTTAGACATCTTGACAGCAGGTTCTGTGACAGAAAAGGGATGCGCATGAAGTCGGTGAGTTACCCGGGAAAGGGATAGGTTATGTTAGTGACAAGATAGTTGAGTGCATGGCGGACCAAGGAAAAGCCCATCGTCTGCCTGAGCGCTGGGGGAAAGATGTTAAGTGTTTTAAAAAGTTGAGGAATTGCTACGGCGTTCAAGGAAGCTGTAGGTAAGTTAGGGACAGGGGTGGGTTCCCTGTGGTGTGTGGTGTCCTTCCAAGACGCTTTGTTGACGATTGTGGTACTCCGGGGGCTATTGCGGTGAATTGCCGGCTGGCACTTCATTGCAAAGCCAATGGGTTGGGCCTTTGTCGACAGCTGGGACCTCTTTTCGGGCCATAACAGCCTCTACCGCAGGACGGGGTGCACTTTTCGGGGAAAAGGAGTTCAGATCTTGTCTGAACCCCTTGAAAGGGAGGTAGAGGGCACTGCAGGCTTTTTAAGATAGAGAACCGGGTTTTAGACACGGGGGTTGGGAAAAGGGAAAAACTTGCGACACTAGGAGGAGTTTCAAAAGGCAGGGAACTAAAGTGATTCGAAAGAAGAGAGAAGGAGGGTTTAGTCAAAGATAAGGGAAAATTGACAAAAAAAGGAGTTGCTTGAAGGTTTACTATACAAACTGTAGGAGTATTTTAAAAAAGATAGATTTCCGAGAGGAATAAATAGTGTAGAGGATTTTGATATAATGCATTAACAGAAACATGGTTGGATATGTCAGGAAAGGTTTTTCGATCCGGAAGTCGAGATAGCTGGGTATAAGTTATTTCACAAGGACAGAGTAGGCAGACGAGGAGGAGGAGTTGCGCTTTATGCAAGAGATGCATTGCAGTGTTGTTTTAAACCCAATGTTAAAAAAAACCAGATGACAGCAATAGAGTCTATATGGGAGTTACGGAGGGAACTGAGAAAATGGTTTTGGGTGTAGTGTATAGGCCTCCAAACTTATGTAAAGAGGATTCAGCTCCTATATGGGAAAAAATAAAAAGGGCCTGCAGATATAACGATTATGCGGGGTGGGAGATTTTAATCTTAGGAATATAGACTGGGATTTAATCATAGGTGACAGCGATGCAGATGATTGTTAAATATAATCCAGGATAACTTCCAAAGTCAAGCAATCAAGGAGCCTACAAAGAGGAGATAATATTCTAGATCTTTTGCTGACAAATAGAGACGATTTAGTTACAAATGTGGAGGTCGGGGGGAATTTAGATAATAGCGACCATTATGAGATCAGTTTTAGCTTAAAATGGGAAGTTGGAAATTAAGTGGCAATAGGCATCGAATACCTAATTTCAGAAAGGCCAATTATGCGGGATTAAGAAGACACCGAGGGGGGGGGATTAATAAAAAGGTGTGGGATGGAGGAGCAGAAAGTTTCCCAGGACAAGGCGTTGTCAGTTGGAAAGGCCAATTATGAAGATTAGGAAGGCACCTGGAGGTAATTGGCGCGGTCAGATTGGTAGTGAGGTCGAGGCTGAGGAGATAATTAGAGCGGGTTTTAACAGGGAATAGGTCAGGGTGAGGAGGTAATTAGAGAGGTTAGAAGGGGGAAATGAGGTTTGGAGCCGAGGATGATTATATTCATTTGTAAGGAATATAATTGACGGACAGAAAAGAAATTATCCTTATAGGGAGATAAGGTCCAGAAAGAGTGATCCAAAATGGATGACCACCAAGTTAAAACACAACATTGGAGTAAAAAGAAAACTTTTTTTTAAGGTTCAAGGCAGGGTTGGTAAACAAAGAAACAGTATAACGTGATGGCGAGGACAGTGAAGAAATAACTCGAGTTGCTAAGAACAATTATGAAAATTAAAGTAGCAGAACAGGGCGAACAGGGACCCAAAGGGGTTCTATCAGGTTTATAAAAAAAAGACAAGGGAATTAGTTGGGCCCTTAAGGTCAGGACGGGTGAGGTCTTAAATACGGATGAGGATATGTGTAGGAGTCTAAATGATTTTCTTAAGTGTTTTTACGGAGGAGGATACCAGACCATACCTGATAGTGAACAGATGTTCAAAGAAGCGATGAGGAGAACTCAAAAATATTGTGATAACTAGGGAAATGGTGGAGGAGGGTATAGAAAAATGAAACATTAAATCGCCAGGACCAGATGAAGTGTATCCCAGGTATTAAAGGAATGCCAAAGGGGGTTGTTAGTGAGTTTGTTAGTGCACATTTTAGGAAATCGGTTGAGATAGGCGATGTGCCATTATTGTGGAGGAAAGGAAATGTTGTTCCCATATTTAAGAAGGGAGACGAGGACTAAAGTCAAATTATCGACCCGTAAGTCTAACATCAGGGTGGGTAAATATTGGAAACTATTATTGCAAAAAACATTAGAGAGCACTTAGATAAACATAGTTTGATCAATGATTCCAACATGGATTCACCAAAGGGTAGGTCATGTCTCACCCCAAATTTTTTGAGTTTTTATAGGAAAGTTTATGAGAGGCAGATAATGATAAGGATTATGATATAATATTCTGGAATTTAGTAAGGCATTTGACAAGTACCACACGAGCGACTCTTAAAAAAGGTTACGGCTCATGGTATAGATGGGAAGGTTCTTCATTGGGTCAGAGCTTGGCTAAGTAATAGGCAACAAAGGGTTACAATAATGGTTCCCAAAACTGAATGGGGACTGGTGACAAGTGGAGTTCCACAAGGGTCTGTTTTGGGCCCATTACTTTTTTGATTTACATCAACGGGCTTGGATAGTGGGGTAGCAGTGATATCAGCAAGTTTGCTGATGATACTAAGTTAGGTAGGATTTTTGGATCACAGTCTGACGTAAACATATTGCAGGGAGACTTAGATAAACTTAACGAGTGGGCAGCAGATGGCAGATGGAATTTAAATTGATAAATGTAGCGTTATGAATGTTGGTAGAAAAACCCTGGTAATAGATACACCATAAGCAATGTATCGCTGAAAAGATCAGAAGGTGAAAAAGATCTTGGATTTAGGGTGAGCCCCGACCCCCCCACCTAGGAAACAATGTATTGAGGCCAGAAATAGAGCTAATAGGATTAGGATCATTACCAGAAGTGTAAAACAGTAGAAGTGCGGAAGTTTTCTAAAGCTTTATCAGGCTCTAGTCAGGCCTCACCTAGACTATGCAGTTCAGTTTTGGTCTCCATATTACAGGATGGATATAGTGTTGTTTAGAAAAAGTGCAGAGAAGGATGACCAAAATGATACAAGGGTGCGTAACTTTTGTTATGAGAGGAGATTGAAGTTATTAAAATTACACTGACTCGAGAGACGCAGAGTAAGGGGCGATCTGATAGAAGTTTTTAAGTGGATAAAGGGATTTTAAAAAAGGAGAGGTAGGAAAAGTTCTTACGGCTTTTAACCAGGGTAGAACAAGAAGTAACGGATTCAAGCTGGAAAAGCGTAGATTTAGAAAGGAAATAGGGAAAAACTGGTTCACAAATAGTGTAATGCCCATTATTCGGAGAGATAGTATGAGGGAAATTTTTATCATAAATTCCCGAGTTAGTCTTTGTAAATCATTTTTTTTTTCAGTTTCAAAGGGTGACTCATCGCCATGCTTTCTTTTCCGCCATATTTTCTCATCATTTGCCCTTTCCCCTACGCCCATTTTGTTTATTTTTTTTTCGTTCTTTTCACCCGCCATTTTCTTTTTTTTCCTCTCTTCCCATTCCCCCCCCCCAAATTTGCCGGATGCGATTTCAAAATTCTTTGGAAAAATTTAAATTCCGCGAAAAGGAAAAAACCCAATGTTTTCAATTCTTTTCATTCTTCCCAAACCAAATCCCTCAGATTTGGGAAAACCCCCTGGGTTTCCAATTTGTTTTTCAAAATAACCCCCATCTTTACGATCATGGTCATACATAAAACGTCAAGTAAAGTTTTTACGCTAAATTAAAAAGGCTCCCCAAAATTTTTTAAAAAAACACTTCAACCCTCTGCTCTTAAAAAGGTTTTCGGACATTTAAACGTGACAACAAATCACACCCTTCTCGGGTATTAGATTAAGCATATTAAATTTCTTTTTATATCAAAGAAAACAGGTCTATTTTTATGGGGAAAGGCCTGGTCTTATGACGCGAGTTTCATTATTTAAAATATTTATTTCGGGTTTTATAAGTACTCATTTAAAGATCACGCGAGCCTTTTCAAAAGGGAATCCCCTTTTAGGGCCAAAAGGCCATAAAAAAAACCCCAGAGGGGGCAGTCGTTTTAACCTTCGTTTGTAGGTAAGAAAATCTGCACCTCGCCCCTGTTTTCCCCCTTCCTTAGTTTTTATATCTATATATTTTCCTTATATATATAATTATAGGCCCAGTTAGTGTCACAAGGGGATAGAAGGTTTTGCCCACCCTTATAATTTGTTTTTTAAACGCAGTCGTCTTACGCTTCGTTGTGGGCTGCGACGGACGAGCCCCTTGGCTCACCCTTTTCCGTGAGGCTTCGCGGGGGTCCCCAAACCCATCTTTCCCCTAGGTCCCCTAGTGTCCCTCTTCAAACCCAAAAATGGTCTTAGCATACACCCCCAAAATTTTTCCCCCTAAATTTTCCTATATATATCTTCTTCCATTTTTGTAATTTTAATTTATTAAGGGGGTATGTTACTAAGTGTAGGATAATTCACTAAATAGGACCAGGGGGGGAGAGTTAGCTCATAAGAGTTTTCCTTTCATCAAAAGGGGAAAAAGAGTTTCCGTATCAGGGGTAAAGGTTTTTTTTACACCCGGTTTAGATTTTTTTCCGGTATTGTGTTAACCCTTAATGTTGGAAAATGACTCAAGAAAGGGGAAAAAAAACATACTAGGTCACTATGAATAAAAAAGGAAAATTTGGGCAAAATTAGTTTTTTTGGGGGTTATTTTTAAAACCCGGGTGATTATCTGTGTTAGGACAGAAATTTCCCCAAAATTTCCCAAAAAAGAGTCACCCCTCTTTTCGGTAAAATTTCCCACGTACCAATCACGACTCCCAAGACAATCTAATTTAATTTTAATCAAAGGGTGCCCAGGGTTTTTAATCCAGTGAAAACTCCCCGGGGGGTGGGGGGCAGCACTTCTTTTTAACCAAAACCCCTTACCCTTTTTCCCCAAAAAAAAACTTTCCCCCTTTTCATTTTCCTCTCCCGCAGGGGGAGACGTGGTCACTTTTTAATCTTTATAGTGAAGTCATAAGACTAAGTTAAACCCTCCTTTAAAATTTGTAATCTTTTATCAAATAAAATAAAGTAATATTATTAAAGGGAATTTGACTAGTGTTAAAACTCCCCATAGGATTCCCCCAAAAAACCAGAAAACACACGGGGGAAATATAGCGGGGGTTTATTTTTTCCCAAAAATAACAACGGGAAAAATCCCCTTTGGGGCCCAAGTAGCTAAAATAGACTCAAAATTCAGGAAAAATTTTGTAAAAAAGTTCATGGTGGGACACAGTAAAATTCCCCAACATTGGGGACGTCCCGGGGCAGGGAAAAATTAAGTTTTTTTAGGAAACCCGGGAGGAAAAGCAAATTCCTTCTTCCCCAGATGAAAGGCTGAATAGTGTCCTGGAAGGGCCCAACCATGATCTGTGCATTTTGGGGAAGGTAGTAAACGATTTTGCCGAGGCATAGATCCCGGTTCTCTGCCTGAAAATATAAAGGGAAATTACGCGCACAATAGAGAGGAATGTGAGGCGGTAGTGGGGGGCATCTGCTTAATAAAAAACCAGTATCTATTAAAAAAGAGGCCCCATTGGGACCAAAAATTTTAAAAAAAAGTCCCAAATTTAATAAAAAAAGAATAAAGCATCCCGGACAAAACCAAAATAATTAATTTAATACACCCTATAGAAAAACCCCTTTGGCACCCGACGGTGTTCTTTGGATAGATGAGGGGAGAGAAAAAGTAAAAACAAAATTAGAACAGAAAATCGGGGGCCACCGGGAAAAAATGAATGAACCAAAAAAGGCCCCGGGGAGGGAATCCCCCTTTGGGTAGCAGGGGAAAACCCCGGGGGTTGAATTTTAAAGTGGCCAAACGGGAACACAAAATTTCAAATCTTACCTTTTATCTAAAAGGAAATTTTTTCTCCGACGGAAAGGGGTTTGGGAAAGAAAACCCTTTTTTCCCGGGAAAAAGGGAAAAGAGGGGGGAAAACGGGAGAGGGAAGTAGGCGCACAGCCCAGCTAAAAATTTTTAGGGAAATTTTAAAAGGGCAAAAACTAAATCAAACAAACCCTTCCCCCTTGGGACTCCCCAATTTCCACGGAAAAGCATGCAAAAAAAAAAAAATCCACAAAACCTTTCGATAACTCAAAAATTATCCACGGATAGCGTAAAAGTGGGACTTTAAAAAACCTCGGATTTTTCCAGTCTAAAATTACATCAATAAAAGGGCCCTTTGACGAAAAGGCCCCGACCCCAAAAGGGTTCTTTAAATTAAATTAAAACAATGTACCCTAAAGGGGACCAACACGCACCCAAATTTGGAAAAAGGGGGAGAGGGGTGTCCAAAATTTCCCCAAATCTTAACCCAACAACTACCCAAGCCCCCCAAAAAAGGTTAAAAAACATGGTGGGCCCTTTTAAAAAAAATCTTTTTCGTAACCGGGGGTTCACCCCCGAAGTGATTTGTTGAAAAGAGCCTGGAAAAGAATGGGAGGCAATGATTTATGAGGGGGGAAAATCTCCTCAAGCTTTTCACACACCTTTTTATTTCAACAGCGGTGTCGGGTGGTAGGGGACTCCCAATCGCGTCGCGAAAAAAAATTAGAGGGTTTTCTAGATAAAGGGTTTACCCCCAAAAAAAATTTTCCTAGACCCCCATCAAACCCACGAGCGGAAGAAGGAAGAAAGACCGACAAAAAGGGATCAACTGTTTAAAACCCCCAAAGGGGGGAAAAGGGGAAAAGGAAAACGGGAGAGGAGGCGATAAGCACACACGTTCCTCACCACCCAAAACCCACCGGGAAACAAAGTGGAAGGTTTAAAAAAAAACAAACCCAAAGGGAATTAAAGGTCATTTTGGGCCCCCCAAGCAAAAATAGAAAAATCACCCTCCCACGCGATTTCTCACGGAGGGGAAAACTTTACTCAAAAATATTGCGTTATTTTTCAATCACCAACGCAAAACCCCTTCCGGAGGCGGGGGGAAAACCTCCGCCAGGCCATTTTTTGGGACTGTCGCAAAACCCGGTTGTCGGAGGGGGAGATCGAAACTGTCCGGGGCGGGGCCCAGGCAAGTAGTCTCAACAGCAAATCTCAAACTAAAAAACCTAGACAATTATCCGGGATGGGGGTGACGATATTTCCCCCAAATCCACGAAATAAAAGGGGAAAAAATAACAGAAGCGTTAGTGGACACGGGGAGTGGCTATCCCTTTAATAAAAGGAAAGGCGAAAAAACGGATCGGGGGGGAAAAATAACAAAAAACGACGGAATCCCCCTCCCCTCGTCGGAACCCACAGACACCCCTTTAAAAATCCTGGGCATGTTTAGGGGCCCAAAAATTGAAATGGGGGACGGGCAAAAATTTAAAAAGTGGTTTCCCGTTACCCCAGACTCTTTTTAAAACGGGATTTACTTTTTGGGGTTGTGACATCCTCAAAAAAAGCCACCCTTTAAAACCGGGGATGGTAAAAGTAGAGCAATGGGGCTGGGGGATCCCCCCCATACCGTGAATCACATCCGCCCGAAAAAAAAAACAAAATAAAAAGAACCCAAAAACAAAAACCCGGTGGAAGTCGTAAAAACAGCCCCCAAAACCCCTTCACAGATAAATTTCTCACCCCCTTAAAAATAAACCCCTTACCACTCTGGGTTTAGGCAGGTTAACGTAAAGATTACCAGGTTCTAACCTTTGTCTACCCCGGGAAAAGGGTTTAGAAAAAAAAATATTTACCCTTACGTAGTACAAGTGTCACCCAAAAAAATTAAATTTTCCATCCCTTCCGAAAAATCCCAAAAAAGGGGAAAACCCGGGGGTTTTTGGTGCAAAGGCACTTTACTGGGTCGTGGGAAAAGGGGAAATTTCCCCAAAACGGGGGGGGCACAAAATTAATTCTTTTCATGAAGTCCCCCAAGGATTTAAATCCCGGTTTCAATGATAACCCCAACAGCCGAAAGGAACCAAAACCCAAAAGGTTTTTAAAAAAATTTTAAACCGGGGGAAAAAAAATGGAAAACCCCCCGGACTGTTTCGGGAAAAAAACAAAAATTTACAACAAGTAATTCCCCGAAAATGATCCGTTTTAAATCCTAGAAAAAAATTGGAATTAGGTCTAAAAAAACGGTCCTCCGGTCCATATAAAAGGTGGATGACCCCGCCCAGCGAGGACCCTCGTCCCGGTAACCGGGAAAAAGCCAAGGAGCAAATTTAACATAGTTTTAAGATATGGAAAAAAGAAACCAAAATAAAAAGCCCAGGGGCCGCGGGTTATCACCGATCTTTTGGTAAAAAAAACCAGATGGTAGTAAGAGAATGGCCCTAGCTATCGACCCATAAATAAACATCTCGCCACCGATATTATCCTTTTCCCACGTTTGGAAAGGGAATTTGGGTAGAACAAGCCCCCGGGCCCAAAAAAGTATTATGTCCCCCTAAAACATGCGCGAAGCATTTTTCCAGTTTTTACTCGAGGGACAAAAAGCCGCGATCCCAAAAACCCCTTTCGCGACGGGGTCCCTTATATCGGTTTCGACGCCTACCATTCGGGTTTAAAAATGGCTCACCCGCTATATTTTTCCCGGCGAATGGGTTCAGTTTAAACCCCCCCTCCTTTAGAAGGGATGGGTAAAAAACTACCTGGGCGACTTAATTCTCTGGGGGCCCCCCGTTTCCTCTTCTTTTGGAACGTCTTTAATCAACTCTTCGAAATCCCTTTCTAAAAATGGGGTGAAAAACCCCAACCCATAAGGTACCCTTTTGGGCTTAAAGAAGTCATTTTTTTCCCGGGCATCGGATCTCAGCCCCAAGGAAGTAAACCGGACCTAAAAAAAGGGGGAAACAGTTTCAAAAATGAAAGCTCCCAAAAAAGGGAAAAGGAAAATCGACGTTTTTCCTTTAAAAGGGGGGGGTGGTTTCTGAGGAAAACCTGTTTCCTTCGTTTTGCGAAAGTTTCACTCCACTTTCAAATTTAACAAAATCCCCTACTTTTCCCCCCCTGCCGGAACCCCGGGGGGGGTTTTGGGTTTAACACCTTTTGAACATCCCCCAATCCCCTGCCGGGTAAAAGACCGTCCTGGAAGGGCAAAAATTAGGAAACCTTTATCCTCACAAAAGGGCCAGAACACCCCAGTCGGGGACCCCCCAAATTTCTAGTCAAAAATTCAGTAAAAAAGGGTTCAAATGGCCCCCTTGGGATTTTCCCAAAAAAAGAATTCTTGCGAAAACCGTTTCTCCGCCCCAACCCCACAAAAAAGCGTTGGCCATATTCTCACCCGTTAGAAATTTTTCACATTATCTATTTGGGCTCACAAAAATTTTAATTGCACGGATCACCAACCTCCCCAGATTTTTAAAAAGAAAACTAAATCCCCCTCGAATGACCAGGGGGATCCTAGAGATGCCCCTTTTGGAAAAAAATAAAAGGCCCAAAAAAAAACTTTGTCGCGGGCCATCTGTCGCGGCCAGTGGGGGGTGATAAACCCCCCGCCCCGAGACTACATGGTTGGGACCCCAACCCCCCACAATTTTTTTCTACGTCAAGGGAAGAACCTGTGGAAAGAGTTTTTGGGGGAGTACTGGGGGGGGAGGAAGAAATTTCCCACCAAACGCCCTTTCCAAAGCCAAATTTGGTTCAGTTTACGGTAAAAGTGACATCCCTATATTTGTTCGAGAAAAAACCGATGGGAGCCCACAATATGTCCCCATAATTCCTCGTAGCATGACCGGGTCTCGCTCTCCACCATGCGCATGAGTTTCAGGGGCATTTTGGACAAAAGGGAAAACCATCAAGAAAGCCGGGGGGAAAACATACTATTTGGGGAAATCTTAAAAAGATGGCGTGAGTATGTCAAAACTTGGGAACTTGCCCGAGGTTTCCCAAAAGGGAAATAAAGGGGTTTTTTTTCAAAAAAACCCGGGGAAAGGGAAATTTCCTCCAAATAGATAAAACCTTTTGAAAGAAATTTGGGATAGACCTCCTTTATATGGTAAAACAGGAGAACAAGGTTTCCGTTTAAATTTTTTGGGCGGTAGTCGTCATTACAGTAGGTTTTTTAGGTTTTCCCCCTTAAATCCAAAACACAAATACACACATCATAAAAGACCATTTTTGGAGTACCTGGCGGAATAGGGACACCCGCAAATCTTTCCGGGACAACGGAAAGGGGAGGTTTACCAGCCGGGGAGTTCCAGCAGTTCTGGGACAAGGGGAAACCAAAACATCTTGCCCATACGACCCCCCTATCACCCTCAAGGAATTCGGTGACCGAGAGGAGCAAAGGACCCGGGAAATCAGCCTCTCGACCCTGTGTCAAAGGGAACCCCCTGGGGTTGGCCCCCCGTTTTTGCAGCCGTGCCCAAAACCCCTATGAATCAAACGGGGAAAAACCTCACCCGGACAAAAAAACCCTACTTTTTTTTTTTTTCTCGTCCCTGCCCCCAGGTTGTTGGGGGAAACTTTTCCCGACCCTCGAGGGAGAACAAGACGACATGGGCGGGGGCACACGCCCCCAATCCCCGAGACGCATCTGAAAATGTCGCGTCCCCCGGGACAGGGACGTCGCAAACGAAAACCCCCCCCCCGGGAAAAAAACAAGGGGTGGAGGTAGGAGCAATGGTATGGGTCAGAAAAAAGACAAAAATACCCGGCAAAGTGCCGTAAAACCCAAAGGGGAAATGGGATGGGGGGCTATAGAGTGGGGGGAAGTAAAGTTTGGGTGGGAGCTCAAAAAGGGGGTAGAAAATGTTTTTACAGAAAAAAAAAGTACAAAGAAACTTTCCCAACAAGTGAAGGGCCCTTTTTATGGCAGGAAGGGGTGGTTTGTAGAGCGGTTTGGGGGGAGGGTCCTTTCAACCCGAAAGGTGGGCGAGCCCAAATAGCCCCCCGTTTAGGAGACCCCCTAAAAGGGGTCAAATTTAGGAAAAAGAAAAGTAATTTTTTTTTTTTTAAGATGTGGTTTGAAATTTTAAAAATTTTAGTCCCAGAGGGAAATGTAGTGGGCAGGGTAGAAAGAAAAAAATTTTGGGTTTGGAGTTTTCATGTCTAGAAATCGGGCAGGTTGGTTTTTAAGGGCTAAGCCCGGTTCCCGTGGGAGGGTATTTTAATTCGAGATAGTAGTAATACGGGGGTCTCACTTTAAAAGTCCCAACCCGCTTTCGGTGTGGGGGGATTTTTTCAGGATTGTTGGGCTCTTTTTCATTTTCCAAAAGGTAGGGGGCGTGCCCCCCCTCTGGGGTATTCCCCCCACCGAGAATAAGGGCACTGAGTCAGGTTGGGCAAAGTCATTACCCCGGGATCAGGGTTTATTGGGGGTAATTTCCCCCCATTGGGTTTTTGTAATCTAAACACAAGCAAAACCCCCGTTTTCAAAGAACAGAAGAATTTCCCTTAAATTCACTCTAAATGCGTCCCATTTTCACACCTTCCTCTTGACGCAGTTTAAAACGGAAACATGATCCGTAAATGGTAATTTGATATTTAAGAATTTTAATTTTTCCCCGGGGAATAGACGCGTGTAATGCCCATTTTTGGGAGAGAAAAGTATGAGAATTTTTCATTAAAAAACCCAGTTTTGTCTTGAAGTAATTCTTTTTTTTAGTTTCAAAGGGGACTCATCGCCCTGCTTTCCCTTTTTTCCATATTTTATTCATCATTGTCCTTCCTCCCCGCCATTTTGTTTTCTTCCCTTTTGTTCTTTCACCCGCCATTTCTTTTTCCCCTCTCTTCCAAATTTCCCCCCCCCCCACATGCCCGGGTGCGGGGTCAAAAAAATTGTGGAAAAAATTTTTCTGCGACAGGGGATAATAATGTATTTAAATTTTTTTCATTCTTCCCCCCCCCATCCTTAGATTTTGGGGAAACCCCCCCTAATTCCTAAAGTTTTCAAAAAAAATCCCCATCCCCTTATCGATCATGGTCATACCCTGGGGCGTCCTGTTTAAAAAAATTAAAGCCAAATTGAAAGCCCACCAAATTTTTAAGAAAAACCCTTTCCCAAACCCCCTCGTTTTAAAAATGCGTTTTTTTTTGGGGCATTTGACGTGACAACCCAAAACAACCCCCCTCGGGTTTTTAGATTAAGGGTTTTTTAAATTTTTCTATAAACAAAGTAAAAAGGTCTTATTATAGGCAGCCCGGGGTTTTTGTACGCGAGTTTCATTATTTAAAAAATTACCCCGGGGTTATAAGCTTAAACATTTTAGATAAAGTCCCAGGGGCCATTCAAAAGACTTCCCCTTTTTTGCCCAGGCCCCTGATCCCCCGAGGAGTTTGGGCGCCTTTCGCCCTTCTTTTTAGGTTTAAAACATCTGCCCCCTCGCTCCTGGTTTTTTCCCCACCCCTTTCCCGGGATATTATATCTATATTTTTTATTTTATAATATAAGGGACAGTTTCCGAAGGGCCCAATGCATAGAAGGGCTGCCCCCTCCTTTTAAGTTTATTAAACGTCAGGGCTCCTCTACGTTTGTTGGAGGTGCGACGGAAAGAGTCCCCGCTCATTTTTTCGGTAGGCTTCGACGGGGAGCTCAACCCACTTTTACCTAGGTCGCTAGTGTTCCCCCTTTAAAGGGCCCCATGGTCTTATGAATACACACCCAAACTTTTTTCCCCACATTTTCTCTACTAATATCTATCTTCCATGTGTAATTTTAATTATTAAAACGGTATGTTACCTAAAGTTTGGATAATTTAAATAAAAAAGGATCCAGTTGGGGGGAGTTATGCTCATAAGAGCTTCTTTAAACACATAGGAAAAAAGTTTTCCGTTCAGGGTTTTAAAGGTTTTTCTACAACCCCAGAGAGTTTTTCCGGATTGTGTTAAAACCCCTTTTATGTTGGGGTATGATCTTTAAGCAAGAGACAATATGTCACTATGAATTAAAAAGGATAATGTTTGCAAAAAAATAGTTTTTGTGTTATTTTAAAACCCCGGTGATTATCTGTGGGTTTGGGGCCCCGTAATTCCCCACATTTCCCAAAAAAGTCAAACCTCATTCGGGATAATTCCCCCGTTTCCAAAACACGATACCCAAAATTTAATCTAAAATTAAATTAAACAAACCCTACCCAGGGAGTAAAACCAGTGAACTACTCACCCGGGGGTGGTGGGGAGAAATTCTCCTTAACCTAAACCCTTATCCTTTCCCCTTAAATACATCCCCCATTTCAGTACTCTCCGCAGTGAGACGTGGTCACACTATAATCATATAGTGAAGTCATAAGACTAAGTTAAATCCTCCATTCAAGTTGTAATCTTTTATCAAATCATAATCAAGTAATATCATTCAAGTAACGTTGACTAGTGATAAAACTCCCCATAGGAGTTACCCCCAAATACCAGCAACACAATAGGGTGGTGAATGAGTGGAATGGTCTCAGTGGACAGGTAGCTAGTGCGGAGTCATTAGGGAGCTTTAAAGGGGAGCTGGATAGGTTCATGGATGGGGATGAAAGGTGGATGTAGGTAGTGTTAGGTGACAGGAACTACCACGTGTAGGCCTCGCGGCCTCTTGTAGCTTCCTTATTTTCTTATGTTCTTATGTTCTTATGTCTGTCTGTCTGTCTGTCCGCGACAGGTGCCGCCCCCCGTGGCGGAATCCCATCATATGTCACAGTTTTGGAACCAGCTCGACCAGGGGAAGGTTTTAAGCCCACTTATGAGATGATCCGATCACTTTTTTTTTCTTTTTTTTTAGCAGCCTATTAGCGAGAATTGTGAAAAAAAAATGTGAGTTGCGAGAATTGAGGAAACCTTGATGTAGGGTGACGGGTAATGGGTGAGTGAATGAGTGGGGTGATGGGTAATGGGTGTGGGGTGATGGGTGAGTGAATGGGTGGGGGGTGATGGGTGATGGGTGAGGTAATAGGTGGGGGGTGATGGGTAATGGGTGAGTGAATGGGTGTGTGGTGATGGGTAATGGGTGAGTAAATGGGTGGGGGGTGATGGTAATGGGTGAGTGAATGGGGGGGGGGGGATACATACATTTCTACCTCCATGATTTCAGGAAAGTTAGAAGGGGCTATCTGGAGAGTTGTGTTTGTGGGCCGAAGGCCCACCAAACACAGGTGGTGGGCCGAAGGCCCACCAATAGCCCTAATGGGTGAGTGAATGGGTGGGGGGTGATGGGAATGGGTGAGTGAATGGGTTGGGGGTGATTTTAAATGGGTTGGCGTTAAATATACTTTTCTACATCCATGATTTCAGGAAAGCTAGAAGGGGCTATTGGAGAGTCTGTGTTTGGTGGGCCGAGGGCCCACCAAAACACAGGTGGTGGGCCGAAGGCCCACCAATAGCCCTCCACGGGAGCTAGCCAAAAAGGCCGCCCAGAGGGGGGCCCTTGGCGGCTAGTACTACTGGCATCATGTATTTTTTGGGTTACAGTTGGCCAAAAGAAACCCAAAGTATGTCAGTTTTTACAGAAAATGTTGATATTGAAAGTGTATCTTCGAAAATATACAAGGATGAACTTCAGCAATGCTTCAATGACATGAATTTGGTGTATTTGAAGATAATTGACTCAAAAGAACTAAGGATCACAGTGGATCAGCCGGTCCCACACCTAACACTGGTAGTGGTTCATTCAACACACTCATGCGCCTACCTACCTTTTTCCTCCTGTTTCTTACCATTCGCGGGCGAAGGTTGTCGACGAGGTCTGCCAGGGTGGCCGTACACCTGACCCTTGTAGGCCCCGTTCGTCACGTAGTCAATGAGCGATCAACCACACCCTGGGTAGCCCGGGATCTCGCGGCCAGGCCCGGGGGCAAGGCACACTCTGGCTCGGGACTGGGGGTTTGGTGGTGGACTGAGGCTCGGTTTTGCGTTGTGAAGGGACATTGTTAGGGGCCCGTCTGCACCCGGGCCTGTTTTTGCACTTTCAGGATGTCATTATCCGTGGGGATGTCGCCCTCTCCACAATGTAGGCTCCGACGTGCAGGGCCAGGCACGCCGCCAGCAAGGGCCCAGCCAGTACGTCTGCGTCATCACTAGAAATCGGGAAAATATGTGAATACATAAAAAAAAAAAATTCACATAAAAATAGTGTTTTTTGAAGAAAAAAACCCTAAAATTTTGATTTTGCTAGAGATTGTCCAAAATGGCCTAAATAACAACATTTTTATCCAATCTCTGCAGTGATAAATTCATGTCTGTCTGTCCACTGATGGGTCAGATGACAGCGGTATTTCAGTCTTCTGATTTATGTCAAATTATTAGAAATTTGTTAAAAGTTAACCGATGTTGGGCATGATGCCCGGGGTAACGAGTAGTTACCGTGCACTGCAGCACTGACATAAAAGAATATTTTCCGCTTATAGGCCTCTTCCATTTGTGCCCAAGCTGCATGAACCAGGGTTTTTTCAGTTCAGGGTTGGGTTCTGGGTTCAGGGTTGGGTTCGCGTGTCACAAATGGAAAACGCAAAAACCCCCTTTTGTTTACCAAAAAAATACTCAGCTGGCGAGGCAATTTAAAAAAGAGAGAGAGAGAGAGAGAGAGGGGAGAGAGAGAGAGAGAGAGAGAGAGAGAGAGAGAGAGAGAGAACGAGAGAGAGATAACGAGAGAGATACCGAGAGAGAAGAGATAACGAGGAGAGAGAGAGAACGAGAGAGAGAGAGATAACAAGAGAGAGATAACGAGAGAGAGAGATAACGAAGAGAGAGAGAGAGATAACGAGAGGGGAGAGAGTACCGAGAGAGAGAGATAACGAGATAGAGAGAGATAAAAGAGAGAGATAACGAGGGGGAGAGAGAGAGAGAGGGGAGAGAGAGAGAGGAGAAGAGAGAGAGAGAGAGAGAGAGAGGAAGAAGGGGAGAGAGAGGGAGGGAGAGAGAGAGAGGAGAGAGAGAGAGAGAGGAGACGAGGGAAGGGGAGAAAGAGAGAGAGAGATAACGAGAGAGAGATAACGAGAGAGAGAGAGATAACGAGAGAGAGAGATAACGAGAGAGATAACGAGAGAGAAAAACGAGAGAGAGAGATAACGGAGAGAGAGATAACGAGAGAGATAACAGGAGAGAGAGATAACGAGAGAGAGAGAGATAACGAGAGAGAGATAACGAGAGAGAGAGAAACGAGAGAGATAAAAGAGGAGAGGAGAGGTAGCGAGAGGATAAGAGAGATAACGAGAGAGTAAGAGAGAGGAGATAAGAAGAGAGATACGAGGAGAGAGAAACGAGAGAGAGAGATAAGAGAGAGATAACGAGAGGAGAGGAGAGAGAGAGAGAGAGAGGGAGAGAGAGA
>JACEEZ010004473.1:290767-292409 GCA_016584305.1 Chionoecetes opilio | reverse complement strand
TGGGGGGAAGGGGGGTACCCTGTGGTGTGGATAGGAAGCAGTTTCCAGTACCCACATCATGCGAGGGTCGATGCCGTGGAAGGATATGGTGTGGTGGCTGCAGCAGTCTGGCCCCTGGGAGGACATGGGAGGGCGGGGCGACTTTTATTATTTATTATTATATATTTGTTTACGTTAGAGCCTATAGCGCCTGTTGGCTTTTCTCTTCCTTCCTTCCCCTTCCTTTCCTTCCTTCCTTCCTATTACCTTCCTGCCTGCCTGCAATGATTGATGATTGATTCCTTCCTTATGTTTTTTATCTTTTTTTCTTAATTAATGGCTCAGGTGTTTGGCGCCCTGCCGACTAGGGGCCCCGTGATTAGCCTAGAACCATTTGGGACAGGGCATTGGGGACTTACTTCCTTTACCGAATATCGCCCCTCAAAGTTTGGCAGGGGTTTGGGGGCCGGGGGCGAAGTGAGCCAACCCCCTTTCGCAGGCAAGGGTTTTGGAAAATAAAACATATTTTTGCATTTTCCCTTTCTACTACTACTTTCACTGCTCATAAATCCTTTTTATCCAATTACTACACAACTGCAGATCCACACTATTGAGTATACATTTGGACCCTCTCTGGGCCGCCTACTTTCAAACACCACACCTACTCTCTACTATACGCCACTAGGCCACTGCTACTATCTGACTACTACAAACTACTACTATTTACTTCTACTACTATTACACTCTACTCACTACATACTAACTACTACAAACTACTACTACTACTACTACTACTACCACTACTACTACTACTATTTACTATACTACTACTTGTTTCTTATAACTAGCCATCCCCTAAACATAGCCGAATTGGTATGTGACGTAAAACTAGAAAACAAATCTAATTCTAAATACTTGATCAGTTGAGAGCCACAATTCCAAAAATATTTTAAAAACTGTCCAATTTTGTTACTACTACTACTACACAACACTACTACTACTACACTTACTACTACAACCCCACACCACTACTACACTAATAACTAAACAACCAACCACCACTACTACTACTACACTACCACAACCACCACCACCACTACTACTACACACTACTATAATAACTAACTAATACTAACAAACCCCACAAAGTATTAAAAAAAACCAAAAGTACTACTACCCCTACAACACTACTACTACAACCCACTACTACTACAACACCCCCTACTGACCATATTACCACGGCGTGCGGTACCATATTTTGCATACCCACTACTATATGGCTCTGGAATAAAAGGTCAGAGGCTTTCAAAAGCTACCCAAATCGCACCATTTCATAAGAATAACCCACAACAACCACCCACTGCTCACACACTACTAAACAACACACAAAATATATTAATAAACTAACGATCCAACATTTAGGAACAAAAATAGTAAAAAAAAATAGTAACCTACCACTTTAACTACTTATATACATACTACCAAATACTCAATAACTTTGCCTATAATACAGTGTCACTAATTGTTACTTCTATGTATTGCACAGGATAATATTTGCAGGCCATAGAATTTGGAAATGAGGATCTGGAAAAAGCAAGGAAAGAACTGCGAGAAGAACTGAGTAAACCCATCATCAGACTACACTGCCTTGAGACTGCCAAAC
>JACEEZ010004473.1:208267-285767 GCA_016584305.1 Chionoecetes opilio | reverse complement strand
GTTGTCCCCAGGTGTTCTTAACGTGGCGAGCTGCCTTGTGGGTACTCGGGCCCACCAACACGTAACACAGCACGCGGGGAGCCTCACCGAACGCGCCTGCCAAACACACAAAGACACGTTACTCGCTAGGATAAAGGAACTAACAAAGTAACGTTACTCGCTAGGATAAAGGAACCAAAGTAACGTTACTCGCTAGGATAAAGGAACCAAAGTAACGTTACTCGCTAGGATAAAGGAACCAAAGACACGTTACTCGCTAGGATAAAGGAACTAACAAAGTAACGTTACTCGCTAGGATAAAGGAACCAAAGTAACGTTACTCGCTAGGATAAAGGAACCAAAGTAACGTTACTCGCTAGGATAAAGGAACCAAAGACACGTTACTCGCTAGGATAAAGGAACTAACAAAGGAACATTACTCGCTAGGATAAAGGAACCAAAGGAACATTACTCGCTCAGGGACACTTATAAGGGAAAACCTGTAGTACCTAAACATCCAGTATATATTCTAAGGTTCATATGGTGAAGGGTGATGGAGCATTTTAATTTTTTTTCTATATTTCTGTATCTTGTGTGTAGCCTACTTGCCCCCCCCCCCCCCCTCTTTGTAATGTCCTCCCCCTCTTCTCAATAAACTTGTAAAAACGTATAGTACTCCAACACATGTTTATCTTGTCTTTGTATACGTATAATCATTAATCACAGCTCACGAAGATGTAACAGAGCGCCAAGTTTACCGCGGTGAGGTAGTGGAGGTGGAGGGATGGAGGGTATCTGCTGCCCTGCCTCTCGCGTGCCCTCGGCAAGCTGCGTCACTGCCCGTAGGACATCCTGCAGATCAATGACATGGGTTTACATGGAGATACAGACTCTAGATACTCCCCAGTCCTATAATAGTAGTAGTAGTCAGTAGTAGTAGTAGTAGTATACAGTAGTAGTAGTAGTAGTAGTAGTAGTGTAGTAGTAGTAGTAGTAGTAGTAGTAGTAGTAGTAGTAGTAGTATACAGTATAGTAGTAGTAGTAGTAGTAGTAAGTAGTAGTAGTAGTAGTAGTAGTAGTAGTAGTAGTAGTAGTAGTAGTAGTAGTAGTAGTAGTAGTATACAGTTAGTAGTAGTAGTAGTAGTAGTTAGTATAGTAGTAGTAGTAAGTAGTAGTAGTAGTAGTAGTAGTAGTAGTAGTAGTAGTAGTCAGTAGTAGTAGTAGTATGTAGTAGTAGTAGTAGTAGTAGTAGTAGTAGTAGTAGTAGTAGTCAGTAGTAGTAGTAGTAGTAAGTAGTAGTAGTTAGTAGTAGTAGTAGAGTTAGTAGTAGTAGTAGTAGTAGTATAGTAGTAGTAGTAGTAGTAGTAGTAGTAGTAGTAGTAGTAGTAGTAGTAGTAGTAGTAGAAGTAGTAGTAGTAGTAGTAGTAGTAGTATAAGTAGTAGTAGTAGTAGTAGTAGTAGTAGTAGTAGTAGTAGTAGTAGTAGTAGTAGTAGTAGTAGTAGTAGTAGTAGTAGTAGTAGTAGTAGTAGTAGTAAGTAGTAGTAGTAGTATGTAGTAGTAGTAGTAGTAGTAGTAGTAGTAGTAGTAGTAGTAGTAGTAGTAGTAGTAGTAGTAGTAGTAGTAGTAGTAGTAGTAGTAGTAGTAGTAGTAGGATTGTAACTCTGTATGTAATCACTATGTATGTAACTCAGTATTATTGTAACACGTTTGCCACCAGTGCGAGGAAGCTTTACCTATAGATCAATTGACTTTAATAGATGATAGATAGATATTTAATAGATAGATAGATATTTAACCCCTTCACACCCAGATCTTTCCTTTGCTATATGAAATCATCTGTTGTTAGCCATAAAACTACGAAAAAATAACTCAATAAACCAAATTAGCTAATGGACAAGGATATTAAACAGGTCATAGCTATAAAACATTGCTTATATGCACTAAAAATTGTCTAATGGCATCCAAATTACAATGGAAATTACGTTATGGGTCTCAAGGGGTTAATCGATAGATAGATAGATAGGACAGTTCATCCTGCTTTACCTCACGTCCTGCAGATAGATGATAGATAGATATTTAATAGATAGATACATAGATAGATAGACAGTTCATCTTGCTTTACCTCACGTCCTGTAGATAGATGATAGATAGATATTTAATAGATAGATACATAGATAGATAGACAGTTACCTTGCTTTACCTCACGTCCAGTCCCCCACAGCGGCGCCGAGGTGAAGGAGGAGAGGTGGAGGGTGGTTGTAAGCAGGAGGTTGAAGATGCCACCCAGAGCAAAGCCGAGGAGGAAGGTGGTGACGGTGCGGACACAGGCCAACACCAACACCCGCCTCCCCATCACTCCTGCAGGGATGCGAGGATAGACGGGCGGTGGTGACAGACAGACAGACGGTTCCTGGTGGCGGGGAAGGGATGGTAGTTAGTCGTTAGTTGGTAGTTAGTCAGGTTGTTAGTGCGGAGTCAATA
This sequence comes from Chionoecetes opilio, assembly GCA_016584305.1. Lineage (NCBI taxonomy): Eukaryota > Metazoa > Arthropoda > Malacostraca > Decapoda > Majidae > Chionoecetes > Chionoecetes opilio. The sequence goes on along the minus strand of JACEEZ010004473.1, from coordinate 283,306 downwards.
GTTTTAAAAGGAGGCTGGATAATTTCATGAATGGGGATGAAAAGCGGGGAAGAGATGGTAGTTAGTTGGTAGTTAGTCAGGTTGTTAGTGCGGAGTCAATAGCTTTAAAAGGAGGCTGGATAATTTCATGGATGGGGATGAAAGGTGGGATGTAGGTAGTGTTAAGTAACAGGAATTACCACGTGTAGGTCTCGCGGCCTCTTGTAGCTTCCTTATTTTCTTATGTTCAACCACAACTTTTCATTGAACTATCGTCTCGAAAACCAACTAGAAAAAATAGCCGGTGTACTAAACGTCTTCATACACTTTCAAGGTTTTTCAACAACTTTTTCGTCTGTCAACAGTTTCCACGCACTATTATAGCACACGCCACACACGTGTACACACCTGCGCGACACAACAACAACAACAGGTGTTCGCTGAGGCACATCTGTACACCACGCGCCCACAGCCCTCACTACGCTGGGTGTTGGCGCGATGCGATGCCGTTACGTGTATCCCACCCATTCTGCTGGGGAGGAGCTGCCGGCTGCTGTGTTGTGTGTGTGTGTGTGTGTGTGCCGTTACTGATTGCTGCAGGGAGGCAACCACTGCGAGTCACTTCTTCTTCTTCTTTGTGACCTCTTCCGCTTATTATAGGAGAGGAGAAGAGGAGGATCGCTTCGTAGGTCCTCTCCTCTCCTCTCCTCTCCTCCTCCTCCTCCTCCTCTCGTCTCCTCTCATCTTCTCTCCTCCTCTCATCTCCTCTCCTCTCCTCTCCTCTCCTCACTCACACTATTGCAAGGAGGAGGAGGACAGGAAGTGATCCACGCAGCCACCCTCCCATCCCTCAACGCTCTCTGCTTACCATTAAACGAAATATACGATTATACGAACTTACGAAAATGATTACGAAAATACGATTACGATCTTTCCTTGTGTCTAATGTGTTCTTTCTGGCACTAAACACTCGTCAGCGTACAGTTATGTGCCCTCAGAGCCTCAGACACTCGGGATAACTTATTTTGTGCAGGGCTGATACCTATAAGGCTATGTCATCTCCATTATTTTTTTACTGCATTTTATTTACTTTATTTCTTTGGCAATTATCTTTTTACTGCCCTTTATGTGTCTTCTTTCTTTCACAATTCTCCTGTTACTGCCCTTTATGTGTCTTCTTTCTTTCACAATTCTCCTGTTACTGCACTTTATTGTGTCTTCTTTCTTTCACAATTCTCCTTTTACTGCCCTTTATGTGTCTTCTTTCTTTCACAATTCTCCTTTTACTGCCCTTTATGTGTCTTCTTTCTTTCACAATTCTCCTGTTACTGCCCTTTATGTGTCTTCTTTCTTTCACAATTCTCCTGTTACTGCCCTTTATGTGTCTTCTTTCTTTCACAATTCTCCTGTTACTGCCCTTTATGTGTCTTCTTTCTTTCACAATTCTCCTGTTACTGCCCTTTATGTGTCTTCTTTCTTTCACAATTCTCCTTTTACTGCACTTTATGTGTCTTCTTTCTTTCACAATTCTCCTGTTACTGCCCTTCATTTGTCTTCTTTCTTTCACAATTCTCCTGTTACTGCCCTTTATGTGTCTTCTTTCTTTCACAATTCAAGGAGCCTTCAACTTTACTATTCTTTGACCTCTAACATGTAGAAACTATAGTGGTAGAAAGTAGTCACACAGACAGCCTCGTTTGGCCCAGTAGTGCTGTTGCTGTCTGTTCTTCCTTTGTATTCCTTTCACAATTCTCCTTTTACTGCACTTGAAGCATTGAAGGGAGTACTTTTTAGCTGCCTCGCCCACTACCATCCTTTCTCCACCCTATTATGTTGTTACCTCCAAACACACACACACACGCGCGCGGGTGTCTCCTCCTCCTTGCAACTGTCAGAGCACTGTAACAAAACAAATGAGGTTACATGAGACACACTTGCTCCTCACAACACTACAAGTTTCTCAGTAATGCCTATTTTTTTCATCTATCTGCATGTTTTTCATAGTTGTTTTTTTGTTTGTTTTTTATCATACCAACTTCTCTCATAAAAGTTTCTCAGAAGAGTTTATTCTGTATTTTTTCTCCATGCTTAACGTATCTACGCTGTTTTTTCTATTATTTCTCTCTCCGCCAGTTTAGATACTATAGTCTATTTTATTTATTATGGTCAAAATGCAGTAAGTAAGCCACGCCCCTGCCTCTCCTTCTATTCTACGGGGCAGCTGATTGGTGCATTCCTCGTATCATCACTACCCATCACAATATCTTCACTACTTAACAGCGCGTGACCACTGGACAGCAATCTTCACTACAAAGGGATTTTTTATTTTGTCACCCTCTGTAGTGAAGATTGCTCTGTCCAGTGGTCACGCGCTGTTAAGTAGTGAAGATATTGTGATGGGTAGTGATGATACGAGGAGTGCACCAATCAGCTGCCCCGTAGAATAGAAGGGGAGGCAGGGGGCGTGGTTTCCTTACTGCATTTTGACCATATTAAATAAAATAGACTATAGGCTACACGTGCGCCTTTGTACCCATGTGATGCGTGCGTGCGTGCGTGCGTGCGTGGGATTGTTTACATTTCTGGGAACGTTGTCGTACCATTTATGACTTCGTTAGTCTACATCATCACCTCCCACAGCGGTTACAGGGAGTTTCTTACACCAATTGTTTCGTACCCAGGTTTTGTTAGTTGTTTCGTACACTGATTTTGAGATTTTTCGTACATACCGGGTGTCGTTTCGTAACTCTAGTAGTCAAGTTCAACTCTGAGCTGAGTGTACGAAACGACTATGGTTTCATATAGACTACGAAACAACTATTTGGTGTACGAATCTACTGGCGTACGAAACAACTTGTGTACGAACTGACTGCACCCCCCCACAGCTCCTCCACTCACGCGACCTTGGCTGGGAGGCTGTAACGTGTCCTTCACCCATGGTCTTGTCCGCGCATGTCGAACTCGCGATCGCCAATTTCACCCTCCCGGAGTGAGCTTGGAGCTAATTATTACCGATCTTAGGGTAATGCAGGGACCTCACACACCACACACCCCCATACCCATGCTCAAGGGGGACAGTAACCAGTGGCGTACCCAGAAAATTTAAAAGGGGGGGGCCAAAATATATATATATGTATATATATATATATATATATATATATATATATATATATATATATATATATATATATATGATATATATATATATATATATATATATATATATATATATATATATATATATATATATATATATTATATATATATATATATATATATTATATATTATTGAATATATATATGATAACATATATAGAGAGTATATATATATATATATATAATATAGACGATATATAATTATATATATATATATATATGTATACATAACAAACCACATATATATATATATAGATTATCAAATAAATTTATATTATAATTATTCTTTGCCAAAGGGGGTCATAGCCGCATGCCCCCCCCCACCCCCCCCCCCGGTACGCCATGACTAGGCCCACCGACGGGTAAAATCTGCATATATAGTTACTAGGCCCACCGACGGGTAAAATCTGCATATATAGTTACTAGGCCCACCGACGGGTAAAATCTGCATATATAGTTACTAGGCCCACCGACGGGTAAAATCTGCATATATAGTTACTAGGCCCACCGACGGGTAAAATCTGCATATATAGTTACTAGGCCCACCGACGGGTAAAACCTGCATATATAGTTACTAGGCCCACCGACGGGTAAAATCTGCATATATAGTTACTAGGCCCACCGACGGGTAAAATCTGCATATATAGTTATTAGGCGGCAGTAACCACCCAAATCTGTCAGTGAAAAATTACCGTGAGCGAGCGAGGATTCCGAGGTAAACAAACATCGCGTCTTGTCATCATGAAACCCGACGCGTAGGGCCCCGACGGAACACTAATGCTTCTATGTACTCGATAACACTGCGATTATTCAAAGGTTAATGAGTTCTCTATCTATCTTTCATGCCTATACCTATAATAACTCCTTCAAAGATAATAGCTGCGACAGAGGAGTCTCATGTACGTATTTTTTTTTTTGTCATCATGAAACCCGACGCGTAGGGCTCCGACGGAACACTGAATGCTTCTAATACTTGATAACGCCTCTACAACACAGTCATGCGATAGCTGCGACAGAGGAGTCTCATGTATTTGTCCTCACATACCCTACGTAACTCCTTGCATGCGCTAACCCACTCATTCTTATCTCGCCCTCTCACATACTCTCGACACACTGCCATCTCATTTCACTTGCAATCGTCCTCTTTCAGTACGTTAATCCCCGCATCTACTAAACTCATACATACATGTTTGTCTTATTTTTTAACGAGGTGAAAAATCCTGTCCCCTTGCTGCTTACTGACTGATATTTGATGCCAGGAGAAGGGAATACTACGCTTCTTCTAAATTTCAGCTGTATTTTATCATAGTTAACCATCATCAGGTAAACATAGGCATCATTTTAAGCATGAGACCTTATGATAGAATGGAATTTTCGCCTCGTTAAAAAAAATAGACTGGTCATCTAACTTTTTATTCTTTGTTTGATAGCAAGTTCCTCAGGCAACAGATATTTCCTTCACTACCCCAGCTGTCTATCGCGTGTACCCAAGCGCCTTGATAATAAACAATACGCGAAGGGATGTGCCTGATATAGGGATACTGTAGGCTATTAGTTCAGCTGAAACATTAACCCCTTGAGACCAAGAACGTAATTTCCATTGTAATTTGGGTACCATTAGACGATTTTAATTCATGTAAGCAATATTTTATAGATATGACCTGTTTAGTATCCTTGTCCACTAGCTAATTTGGTATATTAAGTTACTTTTCGTAATTTTATGGCTAACAACAGACGATTGTATATAGCAAAGGAAAGATCTGGGCGTGAAGGGGTTCAATAACAACGATAAATTAGTGACAGTTGACATGGGATTCACGTTATAAATGGAATATCAAAAGGCTCTGTTGGCACCTCATTTTTCTGTATGTCTGTCTGTCTCTCTGCCTGTCAACTTATCTCTGTCTCTCCCTCTCCTCTGTCTATCTGTCAATTTCCTGTCATTCAAGTCTGTTTATAGCCAATTCCTGTACCAGTTTACCTAATAGTGACGTTTATAATAGTAATAGTATGTTTTTCACCCTTTGAGGCCCAGAACGTAATTTCCATTGTAATTTGGGTACCATTAGACGATTTTTAGACGATAAGCAATATTTTATAGCTATGACCTGTTTAGTATTCTTGTTCACTAACTAATGTGGTATATTCAGTTACTTTTCGTTATTTTATGGCTCGACAACAGACGATTTTTTATAGCAAAGGAAAGATCTGGGCGTGAAGGGGTTAATAGTATGTTTGTCGTTCAATATGTATGTTTGTCCTATATATATATATATGTTCCTAATTTACGTTACTAACACACACAGCGAATAGCTTGAACAGTTATGAGCTTATCTCCGGCTAATAACAATAACATCAATGGTACTTATATTCCCCACCAACAGGTCAATAAAGGAAACTCGTTGCCGTTATAAAATATATGTCTTTATTCCAAAAGTATAATGCGCTAACCTGATTTCGGCTAAGATTAGTTTCATCGCTCCTGCCATATCTCGCTTCCTACCGGAGATATGGCAGGAGCGATAACACGAATCTGAACCCCTTGAGACCCAGAACGTAATTTCCATTGTAATTTGGGTGCCATTAGACGATTTTTAATGACTATAAGCAATATTTTATAGATATGACCTGTTTAGTACCCTTGTCGACGAACTAATTTGGTATATTAAAGTAGTCGTCCAGACCATTTCATCATTCCTGATTTAATGCAGTCAAATCATAGCCATTGACGAGTATATCAACAATACGTCGTCACTTTTTGTATCCAGTCAGCCGTTTTTAAATAATCCGCAATCAAAATCTGCAAATTCCCCGAGTTCTCAAAACGCTCCTAAGGTTTGCAGACGCTCAGGCTCAGGCTCCGTGACGTACCATTAGGGAGGCTCATCTTCCCGCGCTTGATCAGAGAGGCACGTAAACACACAGATAAATATAATACTTGAAGATATTTGGGTGTTTCTGATAGATTTGTTTTGCTATATGCCACATGCATGCATCCTTTATGGGTGCAGCAAGACAGCTGTGCCTTTCCAGAAAAGTTTGCACACGGAAAGGAGTGGCGTGTGTAGGAGTGGAGTGGCGGAGTGGCGTGTGGTGATTCACGCCTATAGTGTGTTGGGGCGAACAGTTGTGTTGAGAAACGGTGTGTAGTGAGGGTAGCGATGGACCACCACGACTGTGAGGCTTTGCCTCTTAACAAGACCAAGTAAACCAAGTAAACCAGTTGTGGAGTGGGCGTGGGCGTGCCCTGTAGTGGTGTGGCTGTCACACTTTCTGCCTTCCCGCCCGCATATTTTCCAACTCTTTGCTGTAGTTAATGCTAGTATGTGGTTTCCGAGGAATTACGTTTGACTGTAGCTCCAAAACTAACCATAGGATTTTCTCGAAAGTACCTTCATTGTGATTCCCACACACACATGGTTTAACCTTATTTACCAATCCATGTTTTGGAGAAGTGCCAGGTCCTCCTGCTGAACCTCAGGCTCTGCTAACACCTGTTTATCCACCTCGTACTCGGGCTCAAACATATAGGATCCCATGACAATCTGAGGTTCGTTTTCCTCATAGTATACGCGACCAGCGTCATTTCTTTCGGTGTCAGATTGAGCATCGTACTCTAGATCTGTCACAGCGACAGATTCACTGTCTGACACCGAAGTTCAATCGCTCATCATAACATTTGCCGACAGGTGTCAGACAGAGTGTCTGCGGGCGTCCCTATTCTGACGTCATCAATAACAGTCGTAGCCCTGTTGGAGGGAAGATTTTTTTTTTCGCGCGCTTTTTACAAAAGTCGTGTTTTTACGGAAATATGGCCTGGAAATCAATTATTTTTGGTGGATTAGGTGTTTTGAATGAACATTCAACATAATTCGGCAAAAAAAATTTGGGTCTGGACGACTACTTTAAGTCACTTTTCGTAATTCTATGGCTCCACCACACACAATTTCGTAGAGCAAAGGAAACATCTGGGCGTGAAGGGGTTAAACCTTATTTCGTTAAAGACTAGAATGTTATGACTAGAAATCCGTGCTAGGTGAACGTGTAAACGAGGACGTATATGTGTAAGGCTTAACGAGAGCTTCCTTCACCTCCCTGTTAGCGTGTACAAAAATAAGAACAGAAGAACATAAGGAATATAACATAATTTATGAATAGTGTTCTACCCACTAACTGACTAGATCTTTACTTTACCCAATGATGAATAATACGAGAGAGAGAGAGAGAGAGAGAGAGAGAGAGAGAGAGAGAGAGGAGAGAGAGAGAGGAGAGAGAGAGAGAGAGAGAGAGAGAGAGAGAGAGAGAGAGAGAGAGAGAGAGAGAGAGAGAGAGAGAGAGAGAGAGGAGAGGAGAGAGAGAGAGAAGAGGGGGGGGGAGAGAGAGAGAGAGAGAGAGAGGGGAGAGAGAGAGAGAGAGAAAAAAAATTGGAAAGGACAAATCGAGAAAGTGTACAGATTGGAGGTTCGTAAGAGAAGGAGGAGAGGACAGTTTAAAGAGAGAGAGAGAGAGAGAGAGAGAGAGAGAGCGAGAGCGAGAGCGAGAGCGAGAGCGAGAGCGAGAGCGAGAGCGAGAGCGAGAGCGAGAGAGCGAGAGCGAGAGCGAGAGGAGAGGAGAGAGAGAGAGAGAGAGAGGAGAGAGAGAGAGAGAGGAGAGAGAGAGAGAGAGAGAGAGAGAGAGAGAGAGAGAGAGGAGAGAGAGAGGAAGAGGAGAGAGAGAGAGAGGCTAAATATGAAATAGCAAAAGGAAATGGAAAAATTGGAGAAAAAAAAAAAAAAAAGTGCAAAATTAAGGACTAAAAAATAAAGCATAATAAAATCTACTCACTATTTGAGTCCTATTTGAGTCCCTGAAGTCCTGGGGTTCCTTGGGGTTTTGAGGTTCAGAGTCCTTAAGGATACATAAGTCCTGAAGGTATCCTAAGAGTCCTACGATCCTTCTCCTTAAGGATATGCAGGGTACAAGTTCTGACTAGGAGTTTGAGGTCCTGAAATCCTCTTCATAGTATAAGTATCAAAAGTCCTTCTCCTCAGATCTAAAAGTCCTTCAGAAATCCTACTCTTCATAGTGTCTAGGTATCAAAAGTCCTTCTCAGATCTAAAAGTCCTTCAGAAATCCTACTCTTCATAGTGTCTAGGTATCAAAAGTCCTTCTCCTCAGATCTAAAAGTCCTTCAGAAATCCTACTCTTCACACAGTATAGGTATCAAAAGTCCTTCTCCTCAGATCTAAAAGTCCTTCAGAAATCCTCCTCTTCATAGTGTATAGGTATCAAAAGTCCTTCTCCTCAGATATAAAAGTCCTTCAGAAATCCTACTCTTCATACAGTATAGGTATCAAAAGTCCTTCTCCTCAGATCTAAAAGTCCTTCAGAAATCCTCCTCTTCATAGTGTCTAGGTATTAAAAGTCCTTCTCCTCAGATCTAAAAGTCCTTCAAAAATCCTCCTCTTCACAGTATCTAGGTATCAAAAGTCCTTCTCCTCAGATCTAAAAGTCCTTCAGAAATCCTCCTCTTCATACAGTATCTAGGTATCAAAAGTCCTTCTCCTCAGATCTAAAAGTCCTTCAGAAATCCTCCTCTTCAAAAGTATATAGGTATCAAAAGTCCTTTTCCTCAGATCTAAAAGTCCTTCAGAAATCCCTCTTCATAGTGTTAGGTATCAAAAGTCCTTCTCCGATCTAAAAGTCCTCAGAAATCCTCCTCTCACAGTATCTAGGTATCAAAAGTCTTCTCCTCAGATTAAAGTCTCAGAAACTCTTCATACAGATAGGATCAAAGCTCCTCAGATCTAAAGACTCAGAAATCCTCCTCTCATACTGTAAGGATCAAAAGTCCCTTTCTCAGATCTAAAGTCCTTCAAAAATCTCCTCTTCCGTATCTGGTACAAAAGTCCTTCTCTCGATCTAAAAGCTTCAGAATCTCTCTTATACAGTATAGGGTATCAAAGTCTTCTCCTCAGATCTAAAGAGCCTTAGGAAATCTACTCTTCACACAGTATAGTATCAAAGTCCTTCTCCTCAGATCTAAAATCCTTCAGGGAATCTCCTTCTACTGTTAGGTATCAAGTCTCTCCTCAGATCTAGAAATCCTCCTCTCTAGTGGTATCTATATCCTCAGGTACAGACGTGTTACTAAGAGTGATGCCAGACAGACTAAGATCCTCATCACTCAAATCAATCTCACTTCCATCTAGCTCCTCTTCTTCCCACTCCTTAGCTGCCTCTTGTTTACCTTGAGCTTGAGTTTTAGTCCAGGAGGTGTGGGAGTGCTGAAGGTGCTCGCTGATGGACATAGAGGAGGAGGAAGGGGTTGAGTTTCTTCCCTTCGTTCCTCTCCCCTGACCCTGCAACCAATCCTTCAGGTTCCTTATTTTCTCGTCATCTGTTTCACTTACTTCACTGATCTGTATAGTTGGTTCTGATTTGTTCTTGCTAGGTGACTGTTCCTGCTGTGATCTGTTCTTACTAGGTGACTGTTTCTGCTGTGATCTGTTCTTGGGTGACTGTTCTGGTGATCTGTTCTTACTAGGTGACTGTTTCTGCTGTGATCTGTTCTTGGGTGACTGTTCTGGTGATCTGTTCTTACTAGGTGACTGTTTCTGCTGTGATCTGTTCTTGGGTGACTGTTCCTGAGGTGATTTGTGCTTACTAGGTGACTGTTTCTGCTGTGATTTGTTCCTCTGAGGTGATGGAACTTCCCTGTATTAGGTGGAGATTTTTAAGGGACCAATTTTGAGGTGGTATATTTTTCTGTGGTGATTGGTTTAGTGACTGGATTCTGTCTAGGGAGTGACTTTCTTGAGGTGACTGGCTAGGAGGTGACTCGGTTGATGATGATGATGATGAGATGACTGGGTTGATGGTGATCGATCAACCGGAAGAATCTGACCGGGCGGCGATGGGCTTGGTCGACGTACCTGACTTTCTATCATGAACTGGCTTGACGGTGACGGAGCTGCACGATATAACTGACTGGCCAAGGGTGAGTGACTGATGACTGGTGACTGACTGGTGACTGATGACTGGCTTCTTAAATCTGATGGACAAGCTTCCTCTACTGGCTTGTCATCAACTTTATCATCAACGAATAACTGTTTTTTCCGAGGTACGTCAACGACATCACTCGTAAATAAAAAATCTTGCATCGATATATCTTTTCCGTGCTGTGTGTCCGAGCGTCGACTTTCCTTTCTGTTTATTTCATTGATGCATTTGATCTTCTCATCACTCCATTCATCATTAACAAATCCATTTTTATCGTTGAACTCCAGTCTCATCGCGTACGAATCTGCATCCTGTGGAGTGATTTGTTTACGTTCTGCTGTTGTCTTTTCCACTTCCCTACGACTTGATCCTGGAGTATTGGTATCATCTTGCATTATTATTCTCTCTCTCTGCTTCTCCTTTACTATGTTTACAGACGAATGAGAAGAGGAGTCATTTCCCTTGTTATATATAGTCACTTCCTTGAGCCTATTTCTCTTTGTATACATTCCTGTTTCTTGATCATGCTCTCCATTAGTAAAGACTCCCATCATTTTCTCATCCCTATTGTTGCTCTCCAATTGTTTCCAGGATCTAGTGGACGGTTTTCTATCCTGATTTAATGCACTGATATCCAAATTAAGTCCAGATCCATTAAGTAGCGTATTTTCACTACCTAGAAATGAGCCTTGATTTAATAGGACAATTCTCTCAGTGCTGGGGATTTTCTTAGTCATGACATCATCTTTGTTTACAATTGGCCTTTCTGGTTCATCCTCTGCTGTCTCTGTCTCCATATCACGTCTCTGCCTGCTATTATCTGCTTTCATCTGTCTCCATATCACCTCTCTGCCTGCTGTTATCTGCTTTCACTGTCTCCATATCACCTCTCTGCCTGCTGTTATCTGCTGTCTCTGTCTCCATATCACCTCTCTGCTTGCTATTATCTGCTTTCACTGTCTCCATATCACCTCTCTGCCTGCTGTTATCTGCTTTCACTGTCTCCATATCACCTCCTTGCCTGCTGTCATGTGGAGAAGAGGCAGAAATGACATGGTTGAGAGAGGTGGATGCATTAAGTGGCTGGTGGATTATTGGTGGAACAGGTGGAACAGGTACAGTGGACGGCGGGTGAACAGTTTCTGGATGAGCCTGATTGCCGCCTAGTTCTGCAGACGGATGATGAAGTGGGCTGACGGTTCCTGATGATGATGATTGCTCCTGTTCCCTGAAATGACCAAATAATTCAAAATATACAGGGATACACTATACTGTTTTTTTAACGAGGCAAAAAATCCTGACCCCTTGCTGCTTACTGATATTTGATGCCAGGAAAGGGAATACTATGCTTTATCTAAATTACAGCTGTATTTTATCCTAGTTAACCATAGATCAGGTAAAACATGAGGGTGAACACATTTATCAATATACCTTCATGATAGCATCAGGAAGTGGGCCATGCTTAAATCACAGGTAGACTATAAGTTGTACACCAGGACACATACACTAGCACCTTAGTGAAATACATGAGTGTCAATGAATACGTTCACAAAAAAAATAAAAACATAAGGAAAAAAATCAGAAAGAAATTAAACACACATGAACTCACCCAGTATTTTGCATCATGGATAGAAGGATGTGGAATTTGAGGAAGCATTCTTCTATGTGGTTGAGAGTGGAGTCGTCCAGCGTGTGGAGGCCCTGGAGCTGGGAGTGGATGCGGGACAGCTTACGTTCCACCTTCTGCCTGTGCTCTCGCTCCCGCCGGTACTTCTTCTTGTAGTGCTCCAGCTTCTTCCTGAGGGTGGGATCAGTGCATTGACTTATTAATTTCCTTACCGTAGATAACACTATAGTCGCCAGTCACTCGCCCCTGCACTAATCTCGCCAGGCACAATATATTACGAATTTTAGCATCACTACAGACTTGTATGTGCCACTGAAGAGGCATGCACAGTAGTTTATATTATGTACATCACACTACATGTCTTCAGTGGCACATAAAAGGCTGTAGTGATGCTGAAATTCGTAATATAGTGTGCCTGGTGACATTAGTGCAGTGGCGAGTGACTGGCGACTTTAGTGTTATCTACGGTAGTGTATATCTAGTGTATAGTGTATATTTAAAACCATCAATTTCTTACTACTTAAAGATTAGATTATACACCCACACATATTTTTCGCATAGGTGGCTCAAATAGGGATTAATAATAATAATAATAATAATAATAATAATAATAATAATAATAATAAAATAATAATAATAATACTGAAAATACTACTACTGATCGTTGTATTGAAGTAATGATTAATCTAGCAATGTCTATCACATTTTTATGTCTTGTAGTAAGTTTTGTCTAATTTGTGATTTTTAAGGAATATCTGGAAGTATCATGTCATTGTGAATTGGCTGAAATAGGGACTTTAATCATTGTAACTGAAAACTGACTCCAGATTCGTGTTCCGCATGCCCGAAAACTGCTAGGAACTAATTTTCAAGCAAATCTATTTCTCAAAAAATATTGCAAATTTTGCAAGGGGTAAGCCTACCGCTTACAAAATTTGCAATATTTTTTTGGAAAATAGATTTGCTTGGAAATTAGTTCCTAGCAGTTTTCGGGCATGCTGAACACGAATCTGGCAGTCAGTTTCAGTTACAATGATTAAAAGTCCCTATTTCAGCCAATTCACAATGAATTATGAATGAATTATTCACAATGAAAATACAGTACCTCATTTTCTTCAGGTTTGCTTCTCCCTCAGGACCAGAGTCTTTGGCGGGTTCCGAGGCCTCCCCGCCGCCCTGCCCCTCCCCACCGCCCTGCCTCACCATGGACCCTGGTGCAAGGCCCTCCCTGCAAACAAACAACAACACTGATAGCAACAAGCATCATCAATAGATCTGGGCGTCAAGGGGTTAACATAAGGCTTAACTAAACAATATAACACAGGGTCTAGGGGTCAATATACTGTATACATACTAATATATACTATTTCATCGAGCCTGTGTTCTACCAGTCAATTTTTTATAGCAAAGGAAAGATCTGGGTGTGAAGGGGTTAAAGGCATAGATAAACAATACACCACAGGGTCAATAGCCTCACCTTCTTTCATAGAGCCTGTGTTCGACCCTCCATGGGACCCCTAATTGTGAGGGGAGTTTGGGTCTCCTGGTGGGTATGTGAGGGTACGGCTGCCCTCTCCTTCCCCTCACCACCCTCCCGCTGCCCCTGTACCCCTCTTTCTGGTGGTCCTCCGCAGCCTCCTCTCCCACTTCTTCCGAGGTCTTGAGCCAACCGTACTGTTAAGCGATGATAATAATAATAATAATAATAATAATGATGATAATAATAATAATAATAATAATAATAATAATAATAATAATAATAATAATAATAATAATAATTGTATTTTCACCCGAAGGCATACGGAAAAAAAAAACCTAAAACAGCACTGAAAAAAATCATATAATCAAACACCTCTATATATATACGTATATAAAACATATACTAAGACAGCTCTGAAAAGTGATAAACACAACTAAGACAGCTCTGAAAAGTGATGAACACAACTAAAACAGCTCTGAAAAACAACACCATATAATCAAGCACCTCTATAAAGGCACACAACTCCTATAACCCTTTGAGACCCGGAACGTAATTGCCATTGTAATCTGGGTACCATTAGACAATTTTTAGGGACTATAAGCAATAATTTATATATATGACCTGTTTAGTATCCTTGTCCACTAACTCATTTGGTATATTCAGTTACTTTTCGTTATTTTATGGCTAAAAGCAGACAATTTTTTATAGCAAAGGAAAAATCTGGGCGTGAAGGGTTAAGGACCCACCTGAGAGCTGCCCTGTGAGTCTCGTCCCTGCAGAAGACTCGTCACCTCCCCCGCTGTAACCTCCGGCAGGAAGGGGTTGTCACGTAGATCCACCACCTCCAGCGTGTGGTTGATGTGGAGCAGGGCACGGCAGGCGACTCCTCCATCCACCCCTACTCCACAGTGCTGCAGATCCACCGCTGAACAAGACATCTTTATTAGCCACTCTGCCTTTTTTTTCTTCCCATATATTTTTTACATCACAAAGGACTGGCCAAGGGCAAAACAAAACAAAAAAAGAAGTAACAAAGTCTGATTAACCCCTTCACGCCCAGATCTTTCCTTTGCTATATGAATTCGTCTGTTGTTAGCCATAAAATTACGAAAAAGTAACTAAATATACCACATAAGCTAGTCGACAAGGATACTAAACAGGTCATATCTATAAAATATTGCTTATGTTCACTAAAAATTGTTTAATGGTACCCAAATTACATTGGAAATTACGTTCTGGGTCTCAAGGGGTTAAGTTACACCTGTCACCTGTCTATGTGTAAACAATTGTTCTACCCTGGTTAATAGCCGTAAGAACTTTTCCTACCTCTCCTTTAATAAATCCCTATATCCACTTAAAAACTTCTATCAGATCGCCCCTTCTCCCCGTCTCACCCTTGATCCAGAGGTCCTCGGTGAGAGCCTGGGCGATGTCCGTCACCCCCGTGTCACCGAGAGCCGGGTTGCCGTTGAGGGAGAGGCGCCGCAGCCCCCTCATGGCGTCCAGGAGGGCCGTCGCTGCCTGAGGGTGTCCTGCCACATGGCGCTGTCTCTGTTCAACCGCTGGTGCTGCAAGGAAATAAAAAATAAAGTGATTTGCGACGGAAACGGTTAGCAGATTAATGCAAAACACATCAAAACTCACCAGAAAAAAATATTGCAAGGGAATAACATGTTGAGGTAGGAGGTAGGAGGTAGGAGGAGGAGTAGGAGGTAGGAGGGAGGTAGGAGGCAGGAGGAGGAGGTAGGAGGAGGTAGGAGGAGGAGGTAGGAGGAGGAGGAGGAGGAGAAGGAGGAGGAGGAGGTAGGAGGTAGGAGGTAGGATAAGGTAGGAGGTAGGAGGTAGGAGGTAGGAGGAGGAGGTAGGAGGAGGTAGGAGGTAGGAGGAGGAGGTAGGAGGAGGTAGGAGGTAGGAGGTAGGAGGAGGAGGTAGGAGGAGGTAGGAGGTAGGAGGTAGGAGGTAGGAGGTAGGAGGTAGGAATCCTTGTCCACTAGCTAATTTAGTATATTAAGTTACTTTTTGTTATTCTAAGGCTAACAACATACGATTTTTATAGCAAAGGAAAGATCTGGGCGTCAAGGGTGTTAAAGCTCCCTATTGACTGTGGTGTCAACGTGTACCTTTATCAGACATGCTACAGCTGTGCCTCCTCTCTCCGTCACGCCACAGTTCACCAGTAGGAGGTGGGTGATGCTGGGCACATTCTTAACCGCCTGACATACACTCTCCGTCCCAGAGTCTCCCAGAGTGCAGTTTCTTATGAGCAGAGTCTTCAGGGTGCGAGCCTTTCTTACTCCCTCACACAGCAGTCTCAGGGTCCTGCCTCTCAGCCTCACCCCCTCGAGGGACAGGGACGCGAGGGACAGGGACGCCACCAAGCACACTCCCACGCCCTCCACCGCACGCTCCGCCAAGCCTGCATCCACTGCCTTGCCACTTGTAAGGGTGAGTGCTGAGGGCGACACTTTGTTCTTGAGGGTGTGGCAGAGCGCCTCCAGATGGTCGCGGTCTATGGTGTGTAGGGTCAGGCACAGGCGGTTCTGGGACAGCTGGTGGGTGAAGCAGGGCAGCGGGTAGGTGTCGAACAGCTCGCACGACAGCCGGTAGTGGCGCGTGAGGCTCTCCCCGACACACTCTGCTGAGGCTCGTACTGCCATCCTCACCTGCAGCAAGGGAGTATTTTTTTTTTTAATGGGTAAATTTTTATACTTGGACTGAAATTCCCTGCACAATTGGGAGTGTGGTTTCTGTTCACCTGATTGGATTCTAAGAAACATTCTCTCTATGAGCTTCCGTCGCAAATCACTACTTTCGGAGATATAAGACATTTTTAATAGGAAGGAGTGTATATGAGATATGAAAATTAAACTAACCTAACCCCACCTTTAGACTCGCTAACATAACCTAATCCCACGCTTTAACCTCCTAACTAAAGCCAAATCTGCATTAAAAAATTGTCCGCGGCAAGGGAAGAACAGAGGCGATGCAGGTCACAAGAGGAAGAAGAGTGAGAGCCAAGTAAACTCTTTCCTCTCGCCTCCCTATGAACACCATGTCATTATCTCCAAAAGTAATAATTTGCAACGGAAGCTCATAGAGAGAATGTTTCCTAGAATCCAATAAGATAAACAAAAACCACACTCCCAATTGTGTAGGGAATTTCGGTCCTAGTGTAAAATAATACCACATTTTTTTTTTTTTACATCACAAAGGACTGGCCAAGGGCAAAAAAAAAAAGTGTTCGTTCAGAAGATGTCTTGCTACTCCTCTCTTGAAAAAGATTTAAGTCGTAGTAAGGTGAAAATATAGACAGTTCCAGAGTTTACCAGTGAAGGGGATGAAAGGGTTATTATTATAGCAGATATGGGCCCTCCAATACAGCCCCAGCAGTGACAGTAACACCAAGGATAATACAAGATAACACTCACCTCGATAGCTTCCCCCTCGTACAAGTCAATAGTCAATACATGATCGAGGAATGCGTTACCTCGGCCTGCCTAGCGGACACATACCTGTTAGGAATAAAGCACATATATTAGCTTCACAAGTACAGTCATAACTTACTTGACACATACATAAGCTTAATAAGTAATATATGAGTAATACGAATGAATAATATAGGGTTTCTAGTAATTAAACCACATTCTTACCGGCTGATCATCGATGACACAAGATTGTTTACATCGCGTCACTACTACTCCCCCTCGCCCCCCCCCCCTCTAAGCCCCCTTCCCCTTCCCCCAGCCTGTATTGATAAACGCTCATTATTAATTAAACCTTCCATGGGTGAGTAAACCAACAAGTCACGCAATTTAATCCACAGTTACCGTACCGTACATAACACTAAAGTCGCCAGGACAACGTTTTTTTTTCTATTTACAGACGTCTGGTAGCGTTATATTTGGCGGCTGGCGACATTATTGCAGCTGGCGACTAAAGTGTTATCTACGGTAGTTATCAATACATCGTTTGACATTTTGTACATGACTTTCAACACTCTACAGTATACATGGTCGGGTGCATACTTTCCCCTACGGTAGATAGAACATTTTCCGTGTATCCTCAGTTCACTAGATCGAAGTACTGTACGTGATTAGTACGTACGTAGTATTATATCAAGCCTCCATGTGAGTATACCACGAAGTCGCAATTTCAGTGAGTAGGCAGTAAGTAAATATTTTTTTAATTAACAGAACGTCACTGGTACGCGTGATATTTGTGCCGGATGGGAACATTTATGTCAGTTGTGATTAAGAGTTAACCAGTATTTATCAGTAAACAATCGTTTGAGCATTTTGTACATGGAATTTGCCAAAAATCTTAGATCAGTAGTACATGTGGCGGGGCAGCTTTTCGGCCCCCTACGGTGGTATGGAATTTGTTTCCTGTATCTCATTTCACTAGTCTTCTTCCTGTTAGTTTAGGTTTCTCGGTATCAGTTATTGTCGAGTGCTTACCATGATTCTACAATACTCCCCACACTATAGCGTCTTCTCCAGTAGGTAGGTGGTAGTAACTATTTCTTTTATTAACGAGGCACAACAAAATGTTTAAGTCCTTTGCCCCTAATCACAGTTGATATTTGTCCCAGAAGACTACGCTTCTTCTTAATGTCAGTTGTATTTTATCAGAGTTAACCATAGTATCAGGTAAACAGAGGCATCATTTTGAGCATTAGACTTATGATAGCATGGGAATTTTGCCTCGTTAAAAAAAATAGACTATAGGAGAGTCACCGCTTCATGTCCCGTCATGTTTTCTGTGAGGCACGAGGCCACGTGGTGCGATGTAAACAGACGGACGGACCAGCCCTTTAACAGTGCCCTAGTGAGGAACAGAGGCTAGAGGCCCTGTATATGTGACACTCCTACACACTACAGTATACAGGAGGCACCAGTGCACTCCTAAATATACAGGTAAGTAGCCGATGAACCATAGTACATGAGTATTGGCCGGGTTGTGTTACGTAGTGTTTATGACGTATTGTAATTGATGAGTCTTCAATATGTCATAAGAGGGAACGTATTACATCGGAAATAAGGCTATACGAGGTGGTTATAATGGACGAGAACTTCGCGGTCGTTTTCAGAGACACCGACTAATTTTTCCTGGCCTACAATAGGTGCTTTTTCTAATGGAGATAGTTTTATTACCTTACACCGTAGGTATTAGCCCCCAAGTGTGTGTCTGACCCAAAGATACGGCGTGAGCCCCGTACCGCCGCGGCTGAAGTACGGCGCGGGCCATAGTGGTCCATAACAAGCTACTCTCGGGTACGCTGGACTCGAACCTGGGATCAGCGCATTAAGATATACCCTGGGTACGTCTCTGTAGTATTCAGCGGGAGACACTTAGCGAAAACACGTCATAATATACCATTACCGGCCTGAACGTAAGAACAGACATGTATTTTAGGGAGAATATGACGATGAAAGGCTAATATGGCGGTAATTATTATCGTCCCAGCTATATTTATCACTAATAATACTCTTATTATCACGAATATGCCATAAATAAGGCATTTAAGGGTAAAATTCACCTTATTTACGAGTAAATACGTCTGTATACTAGTAAACAAGGCCTCCCAGCTGGTTACTGAACGCTGATTGGCTGATACCAAAACAAGGCCGCTGATTGGCTGAAGGGAATCCTGCCTCTCCGCCAGGTTACGAGTTGCCGATTACGTATTTATAGCGAATAGTCACTTTTTTATTCGTGGACCGATTGGGGATTGTATAGCCTTATTGCAAACCCCAGCTTGTTGTATGACTTCTCATACAAAGTCTGCGATACTGAATGCATTCGTAAAAGAAATACGATTCAATTGTTTAGTAACACCGTACATTTTAGTGATATTTTGTTGACAATTCTTTTTTTACATCAAATGGAGGGGTATTTTTGTGTATTTTAATATATTTCGATATTTTCGCATCGTTTTATGTATTATTCTTTCGCTTGGTGGCTATATTTAGTTTTATGGTTTGAGTGTAGTTTTGTTTATAATTTTTACTGTACCTTAGTCTCTCCTCTACGTGAGCTGTGAGGTTATGTGTGTCCCCTTAGCCATCCCTACAGTCGCGGTGTGTTTGTGTGTGTCTAGGTGACGGGTTTTTCACGTGTTTAGTGTAGGAATACGCCTGGCTGACTGGTTGAAAGGGTCAAATTATCGAAAAAACTAAACTCATTTTGCTCCTCGGTTTCAACACCAAACTCCGATCTGTTACTGTTTATAAGATACACACATCATACACTATTTGCTCGTATTTTTTCACGAATTATAAGGGCTTGGTTATGAAGTCGATTTTCGTGGTGGTGAATTTTGAGTTTTTTCGGCCATATTTTGATACTGGATATTTAATTATTTCTTCGTTATTTCATTGATTTTTTAGGCTTATTGTGTCCTATTTAGCATTATTTTACTTTATCCGTGTTGATTTATTTATTATTTGATGTATGTGATGTTATAAGATTAATGAAGGGAAAAGGAGCCTGGATGCCGTCGGCAAGGCGCCGAGCCTGTGACGTCACGGGTTTGTGACGTCACCGTCTGTTTACACGGGGCTGGTGTACGGCTGTGTGGGTCATTACTACCCTTAAAATACGGGATTACCGGCCCTATGCAAGGCTGAATAAAGGTAGCTGGGGAGGATATTAATGCAGAAACCTGAAAATTGGTGAAAATGGCTGTATAGCTAGAGAGAGAGGAATGATGATTTTTTAAGCCCCTTATTTAGGCGGTACCTGTTCCTGTTTCTGGCCTTAATTATTCGTCTTGTTAGTGGTGGAAGTTAGAGGTGAGTTAGTTAATAGTTATTAGTCTAGTTAATAGTTATATATTCGCTTGGTGGATATACCTTCCCTATATATAACCCTTCCATAACCCTACCCTTTATATAAGTGGTATAACTTATTGCAAGGTGACAACTCACTCAAGAAATAGGGAACCAGCTGTATTAATGCCAACTTGGTGACCATTTATGGATCACAGGTTGTTGTATGACAGATTCTGCACCTCAAACTCAGGCAACGATTTGTTCTCGCCACTCACACACTCATTCCCTCCTTCCTTCCCCACATTGAAGACAGGCAATGATATGTTCTCAATACTCACACACTCAATCCTTCCCTCCCCACAATGAAGACAAGCAATGATATGTTCTCGCTACTCACACATAAGAGCATAAGAAAATATGGAAGCTACAAGAAGCCGTGAGACCTACACGTGGTAGTTCCTGTTACTTAACTCTACCTATATCCACCTCTCTTCCCCATCCCTGAATTTCTCCAGACTCCTTTTAAAGACCCCAATAGACTCCGCATTGACCACCTGACGACTGAGTCCATTCCAATCATTCACCACCCTATTTGTGAACCAGTTTCTCCCTATTTCCTTTTTAAATCTACGGTATATGTTCTCGATACTCCCTCATTCCCTCCCTCCTTCCACAGGCACGATGGAGTCCACCAACACAAAGTCCAACAACAACAAGCTGCCCTCCAACCTGCCGCAGCTGCAGAACCTGATCAAGCGCGACCCAGCGTCCTACCGGGAGGAGTTTGAGCGCCAACACTCCGTCTACGAGGCTCTGTGCATCATCTTCGAGCAGAATCCCACCGTGAATAATAATGATTTGCACCAGATGGTTACATTCTTGTCCCAGGTGAGGAATTAATGACACCCTTATTGACTTGTTACTACTAATGAAAACAAAATATCTAGGTATTAAGTCACACTTGTATAAAAAAATGTATCTTGTATCTATTTACTGTGACTATTATTCTTTTTACGTTACTATTAATGAAAACAAAATATAGAAAGTACTGTAGTCTGAAAAAATATATCACGTACAGTACCTAATATATTCACTACTATGACTAATATTTTTTTAACCTTTACTAAACAAAATATAGAAAGTCACAGTTGTATGAAAAAATATATCACGTACCTATCTATTTACTCCTATTACTAGTGCTGTTTCTAGCCTTTGGGGCCCTATGTGAAATGCTGTTTGGGGGCCTATTTTGTAAAACTATGGTGGGGGGATTCCAAGCCCTCTAAGGTGGTCCGGGGGCACGCCTTGAATATTTAAATGCATCAATCTGGTGCACTTTAAGAGGATTGATTGATTTAATGCCTAGAAAGGTGAATGTGCCAGACATCAGAGGTCATATGGCACTATGGCAAAGCATATCAAGGGTCAGGGTTAAAGAATAATAGTGAAACGATGAGGAAAGGGGAAAGAACGGAATGTTACAGCAGGATGGTTAGATCAGATGTAGGATGTGGATTTGTTGGAGGAAGGAGGTTAAATTTTCCAGGGAGAAGAAGGGGGATTCCGGGAGAATGTCCGCAAGACAGGGAGGTCGGGAAAGGGAGGACAAATGAGGGGAGGGACTGGAACGGGCAGGAGTGACATGGGGGCAGGATATTAGGACATGTTGGACAGTGAGAGGAACTTGACAGGGTGTGCAGTTTAAGAGGAAAAGAGACTAGATTCTATAAAAAAAGGCAAATAATGGCAGCTTGGGGGCCCCTTGGTGGCTTCGGGGGCCCTGTGCAACCGCGTAGTTCGCCTATAGTAAGAAATGGGCCTGTATCTGGTATTGACTGCTGCTTAGAAGTGGTCAGGAATGTTAGAGGCTAAATATGACCATGGGAATAGTTAGTCATTGTTCATATTAGAGTGTTAATTGTATTGGTCGTGTTATTATTATTATTGTTATTATTATTATTATTGTTATTGTTATTATTATTATTATTATTGTTATTATTATTATTATTATAGAGATGAAGTTAGCATGCAGGACGTAAGGGAATGGACGTAGCGATATAGAACATAAGAACATAAGAAAATAAGGAAGCTACAAGAGGCCGTGAGACCTACACGTGTTAGTTCCTGTTACCTAACACTACCTACATCCACCTTTCATCCCCATCCATGAATTTATCTAGCCTCCTTTTAAAGCTCTCTAATGACTCTGCACTAACTACCTGAGTCCATTCCAATCATTTACCACCCTATTTGAGAACCAGTTTTTCCCTATTTATTTTTTAAATCTACGCTTTTCCAGCTTGAATCGTTAGTAAAAAGGTGTTCTGAAACGGCTGCCTTCAATAGGAATCCAAACTAAACCTTCATATTTGGCTTATTTTGGCTTCATATATTGGCTATTTTGGCTTCATTAGTGTACTTTTTAGGCCAGGCCACCACCACCACTACTATAACCACCACCACCACCACTATAACCACTACCATAACCACCACTACCTCCATCACCACCGCCACTTATAGTCTTATTCTCTTCACACAGGTGGCGCAATGTTATCCGGACAAGCTGAGTGACTTCCCGCAAGAGGTGTCGGTGATGCTAAAGCGCCACAGCACCGTCCTGCACCCTGATATGCGCATGTCCTTTGTGAAGGCGCTGATGCTGCTGAGGAACAAGAACCTGCTCTCCCCTACAGACCTACACATGCTGTTCTTCCAACTACTGCAGTGCCAGGTGACTCCACACACCTCACTTTGTCTTTCTGTTTAATGTCAGTTTTTCCCATAATTGTTGAGGTTAGATAGCCGATGAGACACTTCCAACTATCTCTATCCATAGCCTCAACTTCTTCAATACCCAATGCATTGTAAATTATCTTTTTTCAACAAGTAATGCAAGCAACCCTCTGGCCCTCAGGACAAAATCCTGCGCAAGTTCCTCAAACAACACATCGTGACTGACATCAAGAACATCAACGCTCGCAGCAAGAACGCCAAGCTGAACAAGGAACTGCAAAACTTCATGCACGAGATGCTTGCGTCGAGACACGCGGTGGCGGCCAAGACCTCTCTGGACGTGATGGTGGAGTTGTACCACAAGAAGGTTTGGAACGACACCAAGACGGTCAACACCATCTCCACCGCCTGTTTCTCCAAGGTGACCAAGATCATGGTGGCGGCGCTCAAGTTCTTCATCGGGAAAGACGAGGAGGAGGAAGGAGGAGACAAGGAGAGTGACAACAGTGACTCTGATGACGAGGAGGAGAAGAAGACAGTCAAGGCGACCGTCATGGCAATGAAGGTGAATAAGAAGACCAGAAAGAAGCAAAGGAAGCTGACCAAAGTGAAGGCAGTCGTCAAGAAGAGTCAGAAAGAGAAGAAAAACAAAGTCAATTTTGACTTTTCGGCGCTACACTTGGTGCACGACCCACAGACTCTGGCAGAGAGGCTCTACCATCGCCTGGAGAAGATGAATGAACGATTTGAGGTCAAACTGATGACCATGAACCTCATATCCCGCCTGATTGGTATTCATCAACTGTACTTACCCAATTTCTATCCCATGGTGACCCGGTTTCTATTCCCCCACCAGCGGGAGGTCACTAAGGTCATGGTGTTTGCCGCCCAAGCCGCTCATCCCCAAGTCCCGCCAGACGACCTCAGTCCTGTACTACGCACGCTGGCCGACAACTTTGTGACCGAGCGCTACTCCAGCGAGGTGATGGCCATGGGACTCAACGCCATCCGGGAGCTGTGTGCCCGGAACCCCTACTGCATGTCTGACTCCCTCCTCCAGGACCTCACCCAGTACAAGACTCACAAGGACAAAGGCGTCATGATGGCCGCACGCTCCCTCATCACGCTCTTCAGGGAAAGGAATCCAGAATTACTCTTCAAGAAGGACCGCGGCGCCCCGACAGAGTTGGGAGCAGAGAAGCGCCAGGAAAACTTTGGGGAAATTCAGGCCGTGAATTATATACCTGGAGCCGAGATTCTGGCCTTCAAGACGGACGGCGATGAGGGTTTGGGGACCAGCGATGAGGAGGGCGACGACAACTGGATGGAAGTGAGTGACGACGACGACAGTGACGCTAACGACAACAAAGAAGCCGAAGAGAAGAAAGATAAGGAAGAGGGCGATGAAACTGACGACGAAGAGAAAGAACAAGTATTTTCAGCCAAAGACGCTCTGAAGGAGGTGATGAAGCTCACTGCTGACGAGCGCGCACAAAAGGCCGGCGACGTCGCTTGCTCCCGATTCTTCACCGACGAAGACTTTGCACGCATTGCAGCCACCCAGGCGGCCAAACGTGTGGAGAAGTTCACCAAAAGCAGCAACAAAAAGAAACGCGGCAAGAAAAGGAAAGGCCCCGAAGAGAGTGCGGGCAGTGCCTCCACGGGCGAGCTGGTTCCCCTGAAGAACATTGAGATGATCTTTAAGAAGCGTAAGCACGACAAGGATGCCCGGATGGAGAGTGTGGCGGGGGGGAGGGAGGGGCGGGAGAAGTTTGGGGTGAAGAAGGGCCGCATGAACCCCCACGCCTCCACCACTAACAGGGAGAAGATCAAGGGCAAGAACTTCATGATGCTCAAACACAAGGTGGCCGGCAAGCAAAAACATTCCTTCAGGAGCAAGCAAATCAAACTGAAGAATGCCCTATTGAAGCAAAAGAAGTTTAAATAATTGTTATGCATGTCAATGAGTAGAATATGTTACATTTCTTTTGTTTACAAGTTTTGTAAATCGAAATTATTTATTGTTTATGTATAGCCTATAGCATGATGACGTTTTTGTTTCAGTGATTGGCTTAGGGAGCTTCATTATAATTGGAAATAAAATTATATAAAGGATGTTTTGTGTTGTCATCAAAAACCTGCTCCACACAATGCACGCAGCAACATCCAAACATCAGCAAGAAATCCCTGCAGCACACTGGCTTAACTCCTTCACGCCCACATCTTTCCTTTGCTATATAAAATTGACTGTTGTTTTAAGTTATTGTTTGTTAGCCATAAAATTACAAAAAGTGACTGAATATATCAAATTAACTAGTGGACAAGGATACTAAACAGGTCATATCTCTAAAATATTGCTTATAGTCACTATAAATCGTCTAATGGTACCCAAATTGCAATGGAAATTACGTTCTGGGTCTCGAGGGGTAAAGAAAATAAGGAAGCTACAAGAAGCCGTGAGACCTACACAAGGTAGTTCTTGCTTGTTTTCCGCGCCTCTCCATGCAATCATGTACAGCCCGTCCCACAAGGAGAGATAAGAACATAAGGAAGCTACAAGAGGCCGCGAGACCTACACGTGGTAGTTCCTGTTACTTAACACTACCTATATCCACCTCTCTTCCCCATCCATGAATTTATCCAGACTCCTTTTAAAGACCCCAATAGACTCCGCATTGACCACCTACTAATAAGGCAAGCTGTGCTGTACTCACCATGTTAGCTGTGCTCAAACTTGTCTTAGCAATAATAATAATAATAATAATAATAATAATAATAATAATAATAATAATAATAATAATAATAATAATAATAATAATAATAATAATAATAATAATAATAATATATATAATAATAATACCCAAACCAACAACCCCAAACCCTTGTGGTCACTGCTCTCCACTTTCAACACCATACATGAGGCGCATATTTCAGAAAGTCGATAAGCGCCATCAATAAAAATCTAAGAAAATGGCTTCAATATTCAAAATGTCATTTCTTTTGAACCAAGCATACAAAATGATGAATCTTTTTTTTGTATGCTTGGTTCAAAAGATATGACATTTTGAACATTGAAACATTTTGAAGCCATTTTCTTTGTGTTTTATTGATGGCGCTTAATGACTTTCTGAAATACGCCTCATATAGACACCAGTTCTCATAAACCTGTTAGTAAGATGGAAGGATCTAATACTAAGGACAAAATAAAACTCAGTATTTGTGCACTGTGAAGAGTATTGTACTACAGTAGTTACATAGTAATACATACTAATATAAAACAACATAACAGATGTACTTGGTATCAAAATTCAAAACTACATTCCTTAAACTACAACTAGAGTAATGTATCCGTGTTAGTACTAAATGATACACAGACCATACGGGGCGCAGTCAGTTCGTACACAAGTTGTTTCGTACACTAGTAGATTCGTACACGTAAAAGTTGTTTCTTAGTCTATATGAAACCATAGTCGTTTCGTACACTCAGCTCAGAGTTGAACTTGACTACTAGAGTTACGAAACGACACCAGGTGTGTACGAAAAAACTCAAAATCAGTGTAAGAAACAACTAACAAAACCTGGGTACGAAACAACTTGTGTACGAAACTCCCTGTCACCTACCATACATATCTACATTGACACTAATAACAATACAGAAGATTTGTGAGTAACAATGAGTTAGTATGATAGCTAATATACATATGACTAGATGTGAGATCCAACACAGGTATGAGCCCCTTCCTCAACACATGTACTGAGAGCGGGTTCTGACTTGCCTGTTAGTAAGTTCTGAGGGACAAGCTATGAGGCAAAATGACAACATAAGAAAATAAGGAAGCTACAAGAGGCCGAGACCTACACGTGGTAGTTCCTGTGATTGATAAAATGATGCAAGATATGATAACAGGTGATTGCAGTGAGCTTGTAAAAATCCTGAGATGTCTAAAAGATTGATGAGTGTATGAAGGGTATCCGGTCATTTCGCCCACATGCCATTTTGCCACACCATGGAGTCATTTCGCCCACACTATGGAGTCATTTCGCCCAAGGTTACTGGTGGTTCGTTCCATTTCTTAGAGGAAGATATAGTTACATGACTTCGTGACATGGATCGTGTGGGCGAATTGACTTTAGAGTGGGCGAATTGACTTACATGTGGGCGAATTGACTCTTACATGTGGGCGAAATGTCTTGCAGGCGAATTGACGTGTGGGCGAAATGACCGGTAACAGTATGAAGTGTCCAGTTTTTTTGTATGTCCTCTTGTGTATCGACCTTCTGTGTGTGTTGTGTGTGTGTGTGTGTAGTTCCTTATGCCTATGACCTGTAAAATTAGCAACAAAGAATGTATATGTATTCTCTTGACAACAGTATTAGAGCATAGTTCTTATATGTTTCAAAGAATGTGTCTGTTTTCTCTGAAGCATATCGTGTAATACTTGATTGTACAGTATTAGTGTGTGTGTGTGTGTGTGTGTGTAGTTAGTTATGCATATGTACTGTAAAATTAGCAACAAAGAATGTATATGTATACTCTTGACTATTAGTTTGTGTGTGTGTGTAGTTAGTTATGCATATGTACTGTAAAATTAGCAACAAAGAATGTATATGTATACTCTTGCAGTTTCAGGGGATTGCAGTGAGCTTGAGAAAATCCTAATATGTCTAATAGAATGATAAGTGTATGAGTGTATGAATGTCCAGTCTTAAGTCCAGGGCAGGAAGTTAGAATAAAACACGACACCAATGATGAAATACATAACAAAGTAGGAGAGAACCACTTGGCCCCAGAAGGACTTTGGGCACTCAGAGAAAAGAGCTACTTTGTACCTCTTGGTTAGGTTGGCCTGTGTCTCGGCGGGGGGTCTGATCGCCTTCTCTCTTCCACCCTGGGGCTTACTCGGGTCAGTGACGAGGTGGGCGGCAAACCAGTACACAACGGGACAGCTGGAGCACAGGAGTCGGGTCGTGACCTGTGGTATTAAAACATAAGAACATAAGAAACCAAGGAAGCTACAAGAGACCGTGAGACCTACACGTGGTAGTTCCTGATACTTAACACTACCTACATCCACCTTTCATCCCCATCCATAAATTTATCTAGCCTCCCTTTCAAGCTCTCTAATGACTCCGCACTAACTACCTGTCTACTGAGTCCATTCCAATAATTTACCACCCTATTTGTGAACCAGTTTTTCCCTATTTCTTTTTTAAATCTACGATTTTCCAGCTTGAATCCGTTACTTCTTGTTCTACCCTGGTTAATAGCCGAAGAACTTTAATAATAGAGAGGAATTAGAAGATGATGATGATGATGAGGAGGAGGAGCAACATATAGTGGAAGAAGAGGAGCAACAGTCACAAGAAGAAGAGGGGAGATACAGTCACAAGAAGAGGAAGGAGAGGAATTAGAAGATGATGGGATTTGGGGGGATATTTGGGAGGAGGAGGAAGGGGACTGACCTGCACGTGGATACACAGCACACAGAAGGCACACAGGCAGAGGGAGTGGGCTGTGTAGATGAACACTCGCCAGGCATTGATCCCTCGCTCAGGCCAGGGCAGGGCTTGCTTCTCCCTCTCTGTGCCGTGCTCTGCTAGGGACACAGGGATTCCCAGGCCCCAGCAGATCTGACAAACAGAAGAACATAAGAACATAAGAAAATAAGGAAGCTACAAGAGGCCGTTAGACCTACATGTTATCTTCCTATCCTACCTATCATAAGAACATAAGAAAATAAGAAAATAAGGAAGCTACAAGAGGCCGTTAGACCTACACGTTATCTTCCTATCCTACCTATCATAAGAACATAAGAAAATAAGGAAGCTACAAGAAGCCGTTAGACCTACATGTTATCTTCCTATCCTACCTATCATAAGAACATAAGAAAATAAGGAAGCTACAAGAAGCCGTTAGACCTACATGTTATCTTCCTATCCTACCTATCATAAGAACATAAGAAAATAAGGAAGCTACAAGAGGCCGTTAGACCTACACGTTATCTTCCTATCCTACCTATCATAAGAACATAAGAAAATAAGGAAGCTACAAGAGGCCGTTAGACCTACACGTTATCTTCCTATCCTAACTATCATAAGACCATAAGAAAATAAAGAAGCTACAAGAGGCCCCAGTAGATCTGAGAAACACCACACAATATAACATAGAATAAGAATTGAATTACTAATACTGTGCAATCAATTATTAACGATTAGAAACACCACAAAATATAACATAAAATAAGGTAAATATTGTGCACCAGTTAAAAGAAAGACTGGATAAATGTAGATACGGAGACGGGACCCCACCAGTGTAGCTCAGGCCCTGTAAAACACACCTATAGTCTATTTTTTTTAACGAGGCAAACATTCCATTCTATCTTAAGGTCTCATGCTTTAAATGAGGCCTCTGTTTACCTGATACTATGGTTAACTATGATAAAAATACAGCTGAAATTAAGAAGAAGCGTAGTATTCCCTTCTCCTGGCATAAAATATCAGTCAGTAAGCAGCAAGGGGGCAGGATTTTTCACCTCGTTAAAAAAAACAGAGTATAGGTAAACACAACAACAACACACACACACACACAAGGTTGAAGGAAATAAAGTTACAAAAGTTACTGGATAAATGCAAATACGGAGACGAGACCACAAAAGTGTATCTCAGGCCCTGTAAAACACAACTAGGTAAATACACACACACACACACACACACACACAACCTGCGGGTTGTCCACCATGTAGAGAGCAGCGTGGCAGATCACCAGCATCACCATCGGCATTGCTAGTATGAAGTTAGGCACTTGTCGGAACTCATAATAGCGTAGAAACCCAACCTGAGGGAGAGACACGCAGACAGAGAAATAATTATACTCGTCGCACGTTAAGTTGGCGAAAATTGTGCCCCTCCACTCCCCCCTTCCGAGCGCACGGGATTGGCTGAGGTGTTGGGTGTTGGGGCTTTAGGGCGGAACTTGGGAGTAAGGCATTCTCACCCAACACCCAACACCTCAGCCAATCCCGTGCGTTCGGAAAGGGGGGAGTGAAGGGGCCTAATTCTCGCCAATTTATATTATTCTCGACATGGTATATATGGGTTTGTTTATACAGTTTATAGATGTAATAATAATGGCAATAAATTTACTATTACTATTACTACTACTATTACTACTACTACTACTACTACTACTACTACTACTACTACTACTACTACAATTACTATTACTATTACTACTACTATTACTACTACTACTACTTTTACTACTACTACTACTTTTACTATTACTACTACAATTACTATTACTACTACTATTACTACTACACTCATCCCTCGTATAACGCAGGTTCGATTAACGCAATTTCAGAGTTACGCACAAAACTTTTGTATACCAAAAATCGATTAACATATAAAAAATTCGAAGTTACGCACAAATTTACGACAATAAAATATGCAAAAAATGATAAAAAGAAGAAAATGTACAACAACCCACAAATAAAATATATTTATGAATATACTACCCTGTAAAAGAACCAACGAACAAGCAGCACAGCTCAGCTTCCCCCCCGTATGGTTTGTTTACGTTTTGCGCGGTACAGATAAACAGTGGATTTCCAGTGCTTCTGTTATATCGTCCATTATCGAGTGAAACGACTGCATAATGTCTACTAAGCGTGTTGCTAGTGGTAGTGCTAGTGCTCCTAAGCCTAAAAAGTGTAGAAAATCTATAAATTTAGAAACTAAATTAGAAGTGTTGAAGAAAAGTGATGAAGGGATGCGATTGAAAGACATCGCGAATTTGTTCAACCTTGCTCCGTCGACTGTGGTGACAATTAAGAAGGACGAGGACAAAATTAAATCAAGTGCGAAGAATGCTACTCCGTTGACAGCGAAGTTAGCTACAAGGCATCGTCCACCTATCATGGAAGAGATGGAAAGACTGTTGGCATTACGGGTGGACGACATGTGCAGCCGGGATGACTCGCCAATGACGAACATCTTGATGCAGGAAAAAGCTCGCTCACTTTATGATGATTTATTGGCTAAGGATGAGGCAAGTGCTGGACCTAGTGGAGCTGCTGCTCCTCCACCATTCAATGCAAGCAAGGGCTGGTTGGAAAGGTTCAAGAACAGGAATCATCTGCACTCGGTAACACAGTCTGGGGAGGCAGCGTCGGCTGACAAAGAAGCTGCTCAGGCTTATCTGCCAGTGCTCAAGAAAATTATCGAGGATGGGGGGTACACAGCAGACCAAGTGTTCAACTTTGATGAAACTGGACTCTACTGGAAGAGAATGCCAAAGAGGACAGTGATATCCAGGGAGGAGAAGAAAGCACCAGGTCATAAAGCCTCCAAGGATAGAGTGTCACTGCTGGTTGGTGGCAATGCAGAGGGTGATTTCAAGCTAAAGACGCTCCTCATTGGCTATTCAGAAAACCCTCGGGCCTTAAAGGGTCATGCTAAGGAATGTCTGCCAGTCATTTACCGCTCTAGCAAAAAAGCGTGGACCAACCAATACATATTCCAGGATTGGTTCACCAATTATTTTTGCCCTGCTGTGGAGCGCTACTGTAGGAGGAAGAATATTGCTCACAATGCACTGCTGCTCCTTGACAACGCCCCCACCCACCCTAACAACCTTTCTGACTTGTCTGAACACATTCGAGTGGAATTTTTACCAAAAAAACACCACATCACTAATCCAACCAATGGACCAAGGGGCAATTGCCACCTTTAAAGCTTATTATCTCCGTCGTACCTTCAGAAAAATGATTAATGCTGTGGACGCTGACGAAAATCTCTCCATTCGTCAATTTTGGAAGGAATTCAACATCAAGAATGCTATTGACAACATTGCTGAATCCTGGGATGAGGTCACACCATCCAATATGAATGCTGTTTGGAAGAAATTGTGGCCAGAATGTGTCCACAACTTTAAAGGTTTTCCTGAACCAACTCCTGTCGTGCGAGAAATTGTTAACCTTGCACATACAGCTGGTATGGACGAAGTGGGAGAAGAAGATATTGTTGAGCTGTTGGCATCTCATGATGAGGAACTCAGCAACGAAGACTTAATGGCCATCGAACAAGTCAGAGCACTAGAGGAGGAAACTGCAGAGGAAGATGACCCAGAGCCGCAGCTTCACTTAACTAGGAAGATCTTAGCTGATGTTATCTCCAAATTTGAAAGTGGCATTCATGACATTGTGAATAACGATCCCAACCGTGAACGCAGTCTCAAATTTGAAAACACAGTCAGAAGTGCTCTCACTGCCTACAAGATGCTTCATCAAGAAAAAGTCCACCAGCACAACAGACAACTATAACATCATTCTTCACTAAACCTGCTGCAACATCACCAGCCAGCTCTACTTCTACGTCTTCCGACGATGATGCCCCCACCTCACCCCAGTAACTCTGCCGACACCCCCCAGCCACCATCTTTGTCACCTCAAGCCTCAAGTATTCTTCTATATAGTGAGTACAACTTCTATATATCATTTAACTTTAATATTAATTATATTTCATATGTCTATGCTCACAAATTAATGTATGACTGCATTTTATGAGAGGGTTAGGTTGTGATTTTTTTTCGTAAGAACGTATCTCGACTTATATAATGGGAGTCAATGGGAAAATGGAATTCGTTTAACGCATTTTCACTTAACGCACGATTTCCCAAGAACGTAACTCATGCGTTAAATGAGGGAGGCGTGTACTACTACAATTACTACTACTACTACTACTACAATTACTACTACTACTATTACTATGACTCACATCCCAGTATTTGTCCTGCACGTGGGAGTAGGCCAGCGGGGGGAAGCTGTAGCACCACTCGGCCTCGCCAAGGTCCGGGGAATGCAGGAAGTTTGACCGCACGAACATCTCCAGGTGGGCGGGCAGGGTCGGCGCCGATCCCTCCTCCTTGCAGTACGTCTGAATGCATGACGTTGGTTATAGATGTACTCCAAACTAGTCTATTTTTTTAACAAGGCAAAAAATCCTGACCCCTTGCTGCTTACTGACTGATATTTGATGCCAGGAGAAGGGAATACTACGCTTCTTCTAAATTTCAGCTGTATTTTATTATAGTTAACCATAGTATCAGGTACACATAGGCATCATGACGTTGGTTATAGATGTACTCCAAACTAGTCTATTTTTTTAACAAGGCAAAAAATCCTGCCCCCTTGCTGCTTACTGACTGATATTTGATGCCAGGAGAAGGGAATACTACACTTCTTCTAAATTTCAGCTGTATTTTATCATAGTTAACCATAGTATTCAGGTACACATAGGCATCATTTTAAGCATGAGACCTTAAGATAGAATGGTTTTTTTGCCATGATAAAACAAATAGACTATAAATTAAGTTGTCAGTTCTTCCAAGTCTTCAAGCAACATAAAAACACTGAAATAAGACATTGATTAGGTATTAAAGTGCCTGTGTAGTCTGAAAGCATGAATGTGGTTATAGTTGTACATAAAATCAGCTGTAGTTACAAGTTAAATCATCAAGCAACACGAAAACACTGAAATAACATACTAACTATAGTCTATTTTGTTATTATGGTCAAAATGCACTACGTAAGGAAGCCACGCCCCCTGCCTCCCCTTCTATTCTACGGGGCAGCTGATTGGTGCATTCCTCGTATCATCACTACCCATCACAATATCTTCACTACTTAACAGCGGCGTGACCACTGGACAGAGCAATCTTCACTAGAGGGTGACAAAATCAAAAATCCCTCTGTAGTGAAGATTACTCTGTCCAGTGGTCACGCGCTGTTAAGTAGTGAAGATATTGTGATTGGTAGTGATGATACGAGGAATGCACCAATCAGCTGCCCCGTAGAATAGAAGGGGAGGCAGGGGGCGTGGCTTCCTTACTGCATTTTGACCATAATAAAAAAAATAGACTATAACTAAGTTCCTCCATCTTCTTTGCAGTACATCTGAAAGCATGAAATTGGTTATGTATTTGGTTATTTTTGGAAAGTATGTTATTTGGTACACAAAATTGACACTCACCACATAACACCACATCTGGAACACCACGAAGGGCACCACCACAGCACAGCAGCCCAGCAGGAGGGGAATCAGGGTGTAGTTAAGAGTCAGGAGCATCACCAACACGAGGGACAGCTGGCCGGACTCAGTGGTCGCGTTGCGGATCCTGAACACAAAACAACACATGAAATTATACTGGTTTTTTTTAACCCCTTCACACCCAGATCTTTTCTTTGCTATGTGAAAAATTGTCTGTTGTTACCCATAAAATTACGAAAGGTAACGTAATATACCAAATTAGCTAGTGGACAAGGATACTAAACAGGTCATATCTATAAAATATTGCTTATATTTACTAAAAATTATCTAATGGTACCCAAATTACAATGAAAATTACGTTCTGGGACTCAAAGGGTTAATAATGGTCTGCCTATCACAAGTATCCATACCTGTAGAAGTAATTTGAACAGTCTTGAAGTTTGCGGTAGAGCACAAAACCAACATTCACGAGACCGTTGGAGCGCACGGCAGATGCCAGACCGAACATCGTAGCCCCGTAGGACGAGGAAGCGTGCGTCTCATTGAAGAGGAGCGCCGAGAAGGTGAGGAAGGCAAAGAGACCCTCGGAATACGGGGCCGAGAAGAAGACACTAGCAGGATTGATGCAGAAGAGGAGTGCCGCGTGATAGGCCAGTGACTCATCCCTCAGTACATAATCACTCAGCTTGTGGAAGACATCGGCGGTTTTCACGAATAGTATGAAGTTGATGAGTGTAGCGGAGATTAGGAGAACGCTGTAGTAGTTTAGGATGTAGAGGAGAGGCAGGCCGATGACGGCAGCCACGCAGCGTACGAGGAGGGGGAACAGAGGGAAGAAGGCGAGGGTGTTCTCGTGGGTGTAGCCGTACTGGGCGATGTGCATAAAGTAGTGGGCGTCCCAGCGTACCAGCCCGCCCAGCACCCACTGCACTATGTGGTCCGCCTGGCATGGTGAAGATGATATGGTTATTGCATTTATCAGAGTACAGTAAAAACTCTCATATTCGAAATAATTGAGCCAAGGAGTGGTCCGAGTAATGCAAGGATCCGAATAATGGGGGGATGTGTAAAAAAAAAAAAAAAAATCTAGGTATATATATAGCTAGGAAATTTCGACACCTAAAAAAAAAAAAGAAAAAAAAAAAAAAGGTCCGAATAATGTCAAAGTCCGAATAATGAGAGTCCGAATACGAGAGGTTTTACTGTAATATGTTTGGCTAGTTAACCCCTTGAGCCCTAGAACGTAATTTCCATTGTAATATAACCACCATTCGACGATTTAATGAACATAAGCAATATTATATAGATAGGACCTGTTTAATATCCTTGTCCATTAGCTAATTTGGTTTATTTAGTTACTTTATCGTAGTTTTATGGCTAATAACAGACGATTTCATATAGCAAAGGAAAGATCTGGGCGTGAAGGAGTTCAGATTATTTTTATTTTTATTGCATTTATCAGGGTAACATGCTTGGCTAGTTAAGATGATTTTGGTTATTACATTTACCAAAACTTAACAAACTCAATATAAAAAATCATTAAAATGGTCCTGAAATCTAAAGGAGAGATGACCAAATACTAATAAAGAGTTAGTATGAAAAAAAAATGTGATGTAAAAAAAATAATAAAAGTTTAGATAGTTGGAAGCTAAACTAAATATTATGACTAAATATTATGGGTAAAACTGACGTCAAACAGTAAGAAGAAGTCTAGCAGCAGCACTAGAACATAAGAACATAAGAACAAGGAAGAAAATAAGGAAGCTACAAGAGGCCGTGAGACCTACATGAGTTAGTTCCTGTTACTTAACACTACCTACATCCACTTTTCATCCCCATCCATGAATTTATCCAGCCTCCTTTTAAAGCTCTCTAATGACTCCGCACTAACTACCTGTCTACTGAGTCCATTCCAATCATTCACCACCCTATTTGTGAACCAGTTTTTCCCTATTTCTTTTTTAAATCTACGCTTTTCCAGCTTGAATCCTTAGAGTAAGGGGCGATGTGATAGAAGTTTTTAAGTGGATAAAGGGATTTAATAAAGGAGAGGTAGGAAAAGTTCTTACGGCTATTAATCAGGGTAGAACAAGAAGTAACGGATTCCAGCTGGAAAAGCGTAGATTTAAAAAAGAAATAGGGAAAAACTGGTTCACAAATAGGGTGGTGAATGATTGGCATGGACTCAGTAGACAGGTAGTTAGTGCGGAGTCATTAGAGAGCTTTAAAAGGAGGCTAGATAAATTCATGGATGGGGATGAAAGGTGGATTTAGGTAGTGTTAAGTAACAGGAACTACCACGTGTAGGTCTCACGGCCTCTTGTAGCTTCCTTATGTTCTTATGTACTAGTGGCAGCGCTAAGCAGCCACTCACCGGGGACACAGGCAGCTCGGGGTCCTGCGGCGACACAAACGCATCCGCCTGGTGGTCGGGAAACACCAGGTTGGACACCATCTGAGGAAGGCCGAGAAACCAAATGTCTCATCACAACATAATAAAAATAATAATAGTAATCATTTTATTTTCACCCGAAGGCATGCAGGAAAAAAACCAAATACATACTATACATACAAGGGAAGGGGCTATCTCAGGAAGACAAAGCAACCAAATGTCTCGTCAGAAGCTAGAAGAAGCCGTTATTTCCCTTCATTTTCCTCCTCCTCTTTTCCCCATTCTCATCTTCCTCCTCCTCTTTAACCCATTCACGTCCTCTCCTCTTACCATTCTCATCTCCTCTCCTCTTCCCATTCTCATCTTCCTCCTCCTCTTTCCCCATTCTCATCTTCCTCCTCCTCTTTCCCCATTCTCATCTTCCTCCTCCTCTTTACCCCATTCTCATCTTCCTCCTCCTCTTTCCCCATTCTCATCTTCTCCCCTCTTACCCTTTCTCATCTTCCCCCTTTACCATTCTCATCTTCCTCCTCCTCTTTACCCCATTCTCATCTTCCTCCTCCTCTTTACCCCATTCTCATCTTCCTCCTCCTCTTTCCCCATTCTCATCTTCCTCCTCCACTCTCCTACCTACACGTGGTAGTTAAAAGGAGTATTTCTAACCCCTACAACAGCCCTCAGAAAGGATAACTAACACAAGGGGGACCTGTGAGGACTCGTAGAAAAATATGAAGGAAAAAAAGAATATCAGGAAAAAAAGTTAATTACTCACTGCATCAAAATTGGAACCGAAAATAGACAGAAGAGCAGAAGTCTTGAAAAAAAAAGTCGGTTATAATGGACGAGAACTTCGCGGTCGTTTTCAGACCCCCCCCACACTCACCCCCCCCGTGTGTGTCTGGCCTAAAGATACGGCGTGAGCCCCGTACCGCGCGGCTGAAGTACGGCGCGGGCCATAGTGGTCTATAATAAGCTACTCTCGGGTACGCTGGACTCGAGCCTGGGATCAGCGCATAAGAAATACCCTGGGTACGTCTCTGTAGTATTCAGCGGAAGACACTTAGCGAAAACACGTCATAATATACCATTACCGGCCTGCAAGTAAGAACAGTCAGGTATTTTAGGGAGAATATGACGATGAAAGGCTAATATGGCGGTAATTATTATCGTCCCAGCTATATGTATCACTAATAATACTCTTATTATCACGAATATGCCATAAATAAGGTATTTAAGGGTAAAATTCACCTTATTTACGAGTAAATACGTCTGTATACTAGTAAACAAGGCCGCCCAGCTGGTTACTGAACGCTGATTGGCTGATACCAAAGCAAGGCCGCTGATTGGCTGAAGGGAATCCTGCCTCTCCGCCAGGTTACGAGTTGCCGATTACGTATTTATAGCGAATAGTCACTTTTTTATTCGTGGACCGATTAGGGATTGTATAGTCTTATTGCAAACCCCAGCTTGTTGTATGACTTCCCATACATAGTCTGCGATACTGAATGCATTCGTAAAATAAATACGAAGCAATCATTTAGTAACACCGTACATATTACCGATTTTTTGTTGATAATTCTTTTTTTACATCGAATGGAGGGGTATTTTTTGTGTATTTTAATATATTTCGATATTTCCGCATCGTTTTATGTATTATTCCTTCGCTTGGTGGCTATATTTAGTTTTATGGTTTGAGTGTGGTTTTGTTTATAATTTTTACTGTACCTTAGTCTCTCTTCTACGTGAGCTGTGAGGTTATATGTGTCCCCTTAGCCATCCCTACAGACGCGGTGTGTTTGTGTGTGTCAAGGTGACGGGTTTTTCACGTGTTTAGTGTAGGAATACGGCTGGCTGACTGGTTGAAAGGGTCAAATTATCGAAGAAACTAAACATATTTTGCTCCTCGGTTTCAACACCAAACTCCGATATGTTACTGTTTATAAGACACACACATCATACACTATTTGCTCATATTTTTTCATGAATTATAAGGGCTTGGTTATAAAGTCGATTTTGGTGGTGGTGAATTTGGGTTTTTTTCGGCCATCTTTTGATACTGGATATTTCATTATTTCTTCGTTATTTCAATGATTTTTTAGGCTTATTGTTTCCTATTTATCATTATTTTACTTTATCCGTGTTGATTTATTCATTATTTGAAGTTTTTGATTGAGATGTAAGCATAGTATGTAAGCTTCGGAGTTGCATGTCAAGATCAAGCGGAGCTCTGATCATCTCAGAGAGAGATAGCAAAGGCAGGACTGAGGTACATAGCTAGACTGCAAGAATGGATGAAGCAAATGGGAGAAGGGTTGGGACTGGAATATGTTAGAGTGGATGAAAGACTCATAAAAGTGGAAAATGGACAGTGAACTGGAATGTTTGTCAGGAGTTTATG
Organism: Chionoecetes opilio; assembly: GCA_016584305.1. Lineage (NCBI taxonomy): Eukaryota > Metazoa > Arthropoda > Malacostraca > Decapoda > Majidae > Chionoecetes > Chionoecetes opilio. Next base: position 244,738 of record JACEEZ010004473.1, on the reverse strand, counting down.
AGACATGGGAGTATGGCTGTATCAAAAGGACTACTAGGAATGAAGAGAAGGGTAAGAAATGGCTGAGGGGATGATGAGAATCAACACTGGAAGTACAGGAAAAGACCACCACGTATGAAAAATGTTCTATGAGGTGACTAGAGGGGATCATACTCTCATAGTCAGGAACAAGTCGCTGGAGTAAATCTGTATGTACAGATGAAGATATCGCAGCAAGTTGTGAGATGGTGTGACGGATGGATGAAACCGTGGAGCACTTGATGCTGGAATTGAACGTATGAGTATGCTAGAACACAGATGTTGGAGGTAGTGGTAGGAGAGGTCGGAGTGGAAGAATGGCGAGAGATGAGAGACAGGAGAGTGGAGATGGAGTACCTGCTGGGGTTGTGTGCTGAGTGGAGGAGTGACAGTCGTGTGATTGAGAGTGTAAAAGAATTCTTGGAGAACTCTTGGAGAGCACGTAGGAGAGAGCATGAGAGGCAGGGGGCCCCTCAGTGATGGGGGACCCCGTATGAATGTGATGCAGAGAGAGGAAGGAGGGGAAAAAGAAATCCCTAGTTTTGCTTCTCTCCCAACAGATTACATGTGTGGGAGAACGCCGGACCAAAGGCTTCACTGACAGCATCTGCTGGGTGACTCCCAAATCAAGATCAAGATCAAGATCTTCATGACGTCACAGCGGCCATATTGGCTATGTATCCTTATTCTTATATTTATACCTCAATTTACGCCTCCCCGTGCAATATTCAAGGCTATTTAAGGAGTAGGAAAGGGTGTGGGGCTGGTTTGCATGATATTACCCATCGACAAAGACAATATATGCACGATAAATAGGTAAAAACTGGGTATTTCTGGCTTCACTTATCTTATTTTCTTATGCGTTTTACTTCAATTTACGGGCTCCCGTGCAATGTTCAAGGCTATGTAAGGGGTAAGAAAGGGTGTGGGGCTGTATTGCATGATATAACACCCAAGCAGAGGCAATATATCCACCCACACATGTAAAAAAAAATTATTTCCGACAAAAACGAGTGCCAGATTCTTTTAATACACATCAAAACTATTCAGGAAAACTAAGTTCGAAATCGTTGAAAGCCCACTACCGAGATTTTACCGAAACTGTATTTGCTCGAATGGTCCTCCGCTCGAAAAAGTATTCGCTCGAATCGTCCAGACACAAAAAAAGTCATATTCCATCAGACTCGGGCGTATGAAAACAAAAGACCTTGCCCTTCACCACGCACCTGCAGGAGTAACAAGGCCAGCCGGGACGCCACAGCCACGCCCTTCACCTTCTCTTGTAGGGTGTAGGTCTTCATGGTGATATATCCTGCACGAAACACACAACACAACACACAGATAAAACAACACGACGATGACAGCCTTTACCTCGCCATGGTTTGTTTACATGCAACTTTTAATACGTAATTGTCGTACGCGCTGTTAAATACGATAATTCACGTACTTCAACGAATAACTCTTTATAATTCATCTATTCCTTCTATTTCATCTATTCCTTTTAGTTTTACATACTTTATTATCATTACACGGTATCATATGCATCTATATTTTAGGTTATGATGCATGTTGTACGCGCTGCCAAATACGATAATTCACGTACCTCAACGAATAACTCTATGTAATTCATCTATTCCTTCTATTTCATCTATTTCTTTTAGTTTTACATACTTTACTATCATTACACGGTATCATATGCATCTATACTTTATGTTATAGTATGATACCTCTACCGTAGATAACACTATAGTCGCCAGTCACTCGCCACTGCACTAATGTCGCCAGGTACAATATATTACGAATTTTAGCATCACTACAACCTTGTATGTGCCACTGAAGATGATAAACAGTAGTTTATATTACATACATCACAGTACATGTCTGCAGTGGCACATAAAAGTCTGTAGTGATGCTAAGATTTGTAATATATTGTGCCTGGCGACATTAGTGCAGTGGCGAGTGACTGGTGACTATAGTGTTATCTACAGTAGTTAATAGTGGCAAAATTTATAGATAATTCAGCTTGATGACATTATTTCTCTCTCTTATGCATAATAAAATAACTGAAAATCTAATGGCAGAATTGGTGGTATTGTAGAATTATTATCTCTATAAAACACAGATTCAGAGAGAGAGAGAGAGAGAGAGGAGAGAGAGAGAGAGAGAGAGAGAGAGAGAGAGAAGAGAGAGAGAGAGAGAGAGGAGAGAGAGAGTGAATGAGTTTATTCCCCCGTGTTGAAACTTCCTATTAGAGAGAGAGAGAGAAGAGAGGAGAGAGAGAGGGGAGAGAGAGAGAGAGGGAGAGAGGAGGAGAGAGAGAGAGAGAGAGAGAGAGAGAGAGAGAGAGAGAGAGAGGGAGAGAGAGAGAGAGAAGAGGTTATTCCCCCGTGTCGAAACTTCCTATTAGCGAGAGAGAGAGAGAGAGAGAGAGAGGAGAGAGAGAGAGAGAGAGAGAGAGAGAGAGAGAGAGAGAGAGAGAGAGAGTTTATTCCCCCGTGTTGAAACTTCCTATGAAAACAATAACACATATTACAAACACATATATCTACCCTGTATACATGTGTGTGTGTGTGTGTGTGTGTGTGTGTGTGTGTGTGTGTGTGTGTGTGGCTACGCAGGCTGTGACGTCCATACCATTGCAACACTCCATTAACCGTCTCTCTTATCCTTGGTCCTTATCTTTTCCTCCTCCTTACTGATAACAAATCCACGGGGAGGGAGGGGGGCGGGTGAGAGGCGACAGCAGAGAGGATAAATTAGAAAGGAAATAGGGATAAACTGGTTCACAAATAGGGTGGTGAATGAATGGAATGGTCTCAGTAGACAGGTAGTTATTGCAGTCATTAGGGAGCTTTAAAGAGGAGCTGGATAGGTTCATGGATGGGGATGAAAGGTGGATGTAGGTAGTGTTAGGCGACAGGAACTACCACGTGTAGACCTCGCGGCCTCTTGTAGCTTCCTTATTTTCTTATGTTCTTATGTAAATACTTCACAATAATACATGAGCACGTGAGCTCTTGAACCCCTTGAACTCTTGAGAACGCACCCCTCGTGATCTCTTAACCCCTTGAGACCCACAACATAATTGCCATTGTAATTTGAGTACCATTAGACGATTTTTAGTGACTATAAGCAATGTTTTAATAGCTATGACCTGTTTAGTATCCTTGTAGACTCACTAATTTGGTATATTAAATCACAATTCTTGATTTTATGGCTAATAACTCTACACGATTTTTTTTTAGTAAAGGAGAGATTAATCCCTTCTACGTCTGGGCGTGAAGGGGTTAATCAGGAAGCGTTTTAGGGATATTTAAGGGGGTAAGGGGACGGTGTACTATTTATAAGGGATGTAAGGGGAAGAAGGGGAAGGCATTTAGGGATGATAAGGGGATAAGGGGGGAAGGGTTTGTACTAAGGGATGTAAGGGGAAAGGGAAGGCGTTTTAGGGATGATAAGGGGATAAAGGGGGATGGGTTTTCTAAGGGATGTAAGGGGAAGAAGGGGAAGGCGTTAGGGATGTTAAGGGTTAAGGGGGGAAAGGTTTGTAGTAAGGATGTAAGGGAAGAAAGGGGAGGAAAGAGTGACAAGGGGACAAGTTGGGGTGTACAGTATGAAAGGGGTGGGGAAAGATCTGTGTGTTGTGTGTGTGTGACTGTGTGTGTGTTGTGTGTGTTTGTGTCTTGTTTTGGTTCGTAACGATTGGATACGAAAGAGAGAGAGAGAGAGAGAGGAGAGAGAGAGAGAGAGGAGAGAGAGAGGAGAGAGAGAGAGAGAGAGAGAGAGAGAGAGGAGAGAGAGAGAGAGAGAGAGAGAGAGGAGAGAGAGAGAGAAGGAGAGAGAGAGAGAGAGAGAGAGAGAGAGAGAGAGAGAAGAGAGATAGAGAGAGAAGAGAGAGAGAGAGAGAGAGAGAGAGAGAGGAGAGAGAGAGAGAGAAAGAGAAAGGGAATGGACAAGAGAGAGATGAGAAAGAGAGAGAGAGAAGAAGAGAAAGAAAGAAAGAAAGAAAGAAGAGAGCAAGTACATGATGTGAGCTTAAATTCAACATTAACTTTTAATCCTAATCTTCTTTCTTTCTTCTTTTCTTCTCTCTCTCTCTCTCTCTCTTCTCTCTCTCTCTCCTCTCTCTCTCTCTCTCTCTCCTCTCTCTCTCTCTCTCTCTCCTCTCTCTCTTCTCCTCTCTCTTCTCTCTCTCTCTCTCCTCCTATACTTTATTCAGTCTTTTTCTACTTTCTCTCCAATGGTAAGTTGTTTTTATTCTTTTTTACGTGATGAGCGGCTGTCACTCTATCTTGTCTTAATGCTTTTTCGCAAGTAGTAGTGTGGCAGTAGTAAGTAGTAGTAGTAGTAGTCATCATCATCTATTATCATCATCTTATTGCAACATACAGGAGTTGATATTACATATAAAAAAAAAAAAATAGTAGTGCCTCATATTGGGCCAAAACTATTTAACAACCTGCCAGGAAAATTAAGGAACTCACGGAATGCTCGGTGGAAAATTCAAACATCATTGGACAACCACCTACAAACAATCCCGGATGAACCTCCCGTGCCTGGATATACGTCTGTGAGCAGGGCAGACACGAACTCAATATCGGACCAGGTGAACCTGCAACACAGGGATGCTGGGTTCGGATGCAGCGGTGGAGCACCACGACTGTGAGGGAGTACCCTCTAGACGGAAACAAGTAAACAAGTAAGTAAACAAGTAAGTAAGTAAGTGGTAAAGTGGTGGTAAAAAGTAGTGGTGGTGGTAGAAGTTGTAGTAGTAGTTGTTGTTGTTTTGGTAGTAGTAGTGGTAGTAGTAGAAGTAGTAGTAGTAGTAGATAGTGGTAGTAATAGTAGTATAGTTGTTGTTTTGGTAGTAGTAGGGGTAATAGTGGTAGTAGAAGTACGTAGTAGTAGTAGTAGTAGTAGTAGTAGTAGTAGTAGTAGTAGTAGTAGTAGTAGTAGCTAGTAGTAGTAGTAGTAGTAGTAGTAGTGGTAGTAGTAGTAGTAGTAGTAGTAGTAGTAGTAGTAGTAGTAGTAGTAGTAGCTAGTAGTAGTAGTAGTAGTAGTAGTAGTAGTAGTAGTAGTAGTAGTAGTAGTAGTAGTATTAGTAGACTAGTAAGTAATAGTAGTGTAGTAGTGTAGTAAGTAGTAGTAGTATAAGTAGTAGTAGTAGTAGTAGTAGTGGTAGTAGTTGTAGTAGTAGTAGTAGTAGTAGTAGTAGTAGTAGTAGTGTAGTAGTAGTGGTAGTGGTAGTAGTAGTAGTAGTAGTAGTAGTAGTAGTAGTAGTAGTATAGTAGTAGTTAGTTAGTAGTGTAGTGGTAGTGGTAGTAGTAGTAGTAGTAGTAGTAGTAGTAGTAGTGGTAGTTAGTTTAGTAGTAGTTAGTAAGTAGTAGTAGTTAGTAGTAGTAGTAGTAGTAGTAGTAGTGGTAGTGGTAGTTAGTATAGTAGTAGTAGTAGTAGTAGTAGTAGTAGTAGAGTATGTAGTGGTAGTAGTAGTAGTAGTAGTAGTAGTAGTAGTAGTAGTTAGTGGTATGTAGTAGTAGTAGTAGTGAGTGTAGTAGTAGTAGGTATGTAGGTAGTAGTAGTAGTAGTAGAGTAGTAGTAGTAGTAGTAGTGTAGTGGTAGTGGTTAGTAGTATAGTAGTAGTAGTAGTTAGTAGTAGTAGTAGTAGTAGTAGTAGTAGGTAGTAGTAGTTAGTAGTAGTAGATAGTAGTGGTAGTATGGTAGTAGTAGTAGTAGTAGTAGTAGTAGTAGTAGTAGTGGTAGGTGGTAGTAGTAGTAGTAGTAGTAGTTTAGTAGTAGTAGTAGTGGTATGGTAGTAGTAAGTAAGTAGTAGTAGGTAGTAGTAGTAGTGGTAGTGGTAGTAGTAGTAGTAGTAGTAGTAGTGTAGTAGTAGTAGTAGGTATGTAGTAGTAGTAGTTAGTAGTAGTAGTAGTAGTAGTAGTGGTAGTAGTAGTAGTAGTAGTAGTAGTGTAGTGGTAGTAGTAGTAGTAGTAGTAGTAGTATGTAGTATCGTAGTAGTTAGTAGTAGTTAGTAGTAGTGGTAGTAGTAGTAGTAGTTAGTAGTAGTAGTAGTAGTAGTGAGTAGTGTGTAGTAGTAGTAGTAGTAGTAGTAGTAGTAGTGGTAGTAGTAAGTAGTAGTAGTAGTAGTAGTAGTAGTAAGTGGTAGTAGTAGTAGTAGTAGTAGTAGAGTTAGTAGTTTAGTAGTAGTAGTAGTAGTGTAGTTAGTAGTAGTAGTGTGTAGTATAGTGTAGTATTAGTAGATTAGTTAGTAGTAAGTAGGTAGTAGTAGTAGTAGTAGTAGTAGTAGTAGTAGTGAGTAAGGTTAGTAGTAGTAGTAGTAGTAGTAGTAGTAGTAGGTAGTGGTAGTAGTAGTAAGTAGTAGTAGTAGTAGGTAGTAGTAGTAGTAGTAGTTAGTAGTAGTAGTAGTAGTAGTAGTAGTGTAGTAGTAGTGTAGTTAGTAGTAAGTAGTAGTAGTAGTAGTAGTAGTAGTGTAAGTGGTAGTAGGTAGTAGTTAGTTAGTAGTAGTAGTGTTTTTAGTATTAGTGTATGTAGTAGTAGTTTTAGTGTTGTGTACTAGTATTATGTAGTCTATTGTTTTAGTATGTAGTGTGTTATATGCTTAGTTAGTGTATGTAGTAGTCGTTTATTGTAGTAGTTTTTGTAGTATCGTATAGTAGTTATTAGTAGTTGTAGTCTTAGTAGTATAGTATGTAGTGTAGTTGTAGTATGTTAGTAGTAGTAGGTAGTAAGTAGTAGTTAGTTAAGTTTATAGTAGTAGTAGTAGTAGGTGGTAGTAGTTAGTAGTAGTAGTAGTAGTCATCAGTAGTATTATAGTATGTAGTTAGTTGATAACTATAGTCAGTAGTATGTGAGTGGTAGTATTAAGTAGTACAGTAGGTAGTAGTGTAGAGTAGTAGTAGTAGAAGTATAGTAGTTAGTGCTCAGTATTGGGTCAGTAGTAGTATTTAGTAAAGTACATAGTGTCAGTAGTATATAGTGTAAGTAGTAGTATAGTAGTCGGAGTATGTCGGTGTATAAGTAGTAGTTAAGTCTTGGTATATAGCACTATAGTAGTAGAGTATGTAGTAGTACTCCGTAGGTAGTAGTTGTGTAGCAGGGTAGTAACGTAGTAGTATAGTATAGGAGAGTAGTAGTGTAGAGACTAGTACAGTAGGAGTGCTGTGGTTCGGAGTGTAGAGTAGTGGAGAGTACAGTAGATGGTAGTAGGGAGTAGTAGTAGTACGTGAGTAAGTAGTCATAGTAGTAGTAAGATAGTAGTTAAGATCAGTAGTAGTAGTAGTAGTAGTAGTGTGTAGTAGTAGTAAGTGGGTGGTATATAGTAGTAGTAGTAGTAGTAGTGTAGTGTAGTAGTATAGTAGGGAGTGTAGTAGTAGTAGTAGTAGTATGTAGTATTGGTAGTAGTAGTGGTAGTAGTAGATAGTAGTAGTAGTAGTAGTAGTAGTGTAGTAGTAGTAAGTAGGTAGTATAGTTGTTGTGTTGGTAGTAGTAGTGGTAATAGTGTAGTAGTAAGTAGTAGTAGTAGTAGTGTAGTAGTAGGGTAGTAGTAGTAGTAGTAGTAGTAGTAGTAGTAGTAGTAGTAGTAGTTAGTAGTAGTAGTAGTAGTAGTAGGTAGTAGTAGTAGAGTAGTAGTAGTAGATAGTAGTAGTAAGTAGTAGTAGTAGTAGTAGCTAGGTAGTAGTTAGTAGTAGTAGTAGTAGTAGTTAGTGCATGGTGTTTGTTTTGGAAGTCATGAGGAAGGAGGATATCATGTTGTCAGATGTTTAAATAAAAAAAAAAAAAAAAAAAAGTAGCAACAACAATGGTAAAACTCTCTCTCTCTCTCTCTCTCTCTCTCTCTCTCTCTCTCTCTCTCTCTCTCTCTCTCTCTTTGCGTGGGAGAACAGGATACTCGGGTGGCAACAGAAGAAGGAGGCGGAGGATGCATGGAGACAACGGTAGGAGGAGGAGGAGGGCGGGGCAGAGAGGAAAGTGGCAGATGGAAGAGGAGGAGGAGGAGGAGGAAGGAGGAGGAGGAGGAGAGGGGAGGAGGAGAGAGGAGGAGGAGGAGGAGGAGGAGGAAGGAAGGAAGGAAAGGGTTGGGGAGGGGAGAGTACTTGACCCATATGGAGGTAGCATGTACTACCTTCATGACTTGACCGGAGTGTAAAGTCCTTTGTGTGTGTGTGTGTACCCTTTCATCACACACACACACACACACAACACACACACACACACACACCACAACCGAGAAGTCCCGGGTTCGATCCCCGTGCGGAGCAAAGACAGACGGGCGGTCTTCTTAAATACCAAGCCCCTGTCCACCCAGCAGTGAATGGGTACCGGGTGTTAGCCGGGGGTTTGTGACCCCCCTCCCGGGGTGGTGGCTTCCCCCAACACTAAGGATGAATGAGAAAAATAAATGTTGATATGGAGACGGGGCCATACGGAAGACGGGGCCATACGAGCGTTGCTCTGGCCCTGTAAAATACAACTAGATGAATACAACTAGATGAATACACACTCAAACAGATACGTAGAGACCTCAGACCAAACAAAAAACAACCCACAAAAACTTATCTCTGTAGATACACGAGTTATGTCACAGGGAAGAAAAAAATCATAATAAAAACATATCTAATCTAAATGCGTAGATATTAAAAATAATGTAAGACAGTCTAAACACATGAATAATACAACAACAAAACAATGAAATGACTCACCTCTTCACTTCATTCATCCATTCAATGCTCGTAGAATGAATGAAGAGTTGAGCAAGCAAGACAAGTTGAAGGCAAGACAAGTTGAAGGCAAGACAAGTTGAAGGCAAGACAAGTTGAAGGCAAGACAAGTTGAAGGCAAGACAAGTTGAAGGCAAGACAAGTTGAAGGCAAGACAAGTTGAAGGCAAGACAAGTTGAAGGCAAGACAAGTTGAAGACAAGACAAGTTGAAGGCAAGGCAAGTTGAAGGCAAGACAAGTTGAAGGCAAGACAAGTTGAAAGCAAGACAAGTTGAAGGCAAGACAAGTTGAAGGCAAGACAAGTTGAAGGCAAGACAAGTTGAAGGCAAGACAAGTTGAAAGCAAGACAAGTTGAAAGCAAGACAAGTTGAAGGCAAGACAAGTTGAAGGCAAGACAAGTTGAAGGCAAGACAAGTTGAAGACAAGACAAGTTGAAGGCAAGACAAGTTGAAGGCAAGACAAGTTGAAGGCAAGACAAGTTGAAAGCAAGACAAGTTGAAGGCAAGACAAGTTGAAAGCAAGACAAGTTGAAGGCAAGACAAGTTGAAGGCAAGACAAGTTGAAGGCAAGACAAGTTGAAGGCAAGACAAGTTGAAGACAAAACAAGTTGAAGGCAAGACAAGTTGAAGGCAAAACAAGAATACACAAAACAAGAAAAACAAGAAGAGTTGAATAAATAAGCTGAAAAATTATGAAACAAACAAAAATTACATAAGAAGATAGGCTACATACCTTATTTTTTTTAACCCAGCATAATAACATACCTGGGACAGTGCCATCCTAGTGCCATCACAGTGCCCGTAACCCTGTACATTCCACCCTCCCGCGGGCCTAGGCAGATATACAAGGTTGTTGGTTTGTCAGGTGTAGGTAGGCTAGTAGGTCTCAGGTAGAACAATCAGGCCTGTCAGGTAAGGAAAGGCTCAGGTGTGGTCCAAGCATTACAGGTAGCTACATGTAATTACACATATATTCCTAGCTACATATAATAAAAAAAGATATGGAAAGGCTAGATCAACGAAGCAAATGTAACGAGAGAGAGAGAGAGAGAGAGAGAGAGAGAGAGAGAGAGAGAGAGAGAGAGAGAGAGAGAGAGAGAGAGAGAGAGGAGAGAAGAGAGAGAGAGAGAGAGAGAGAGAGAGAGAGAGAGAGAGAATGTATTACAACAGAGAGAGAGAGAGAGAGAGAGAGAGAGAGAGAGAGAGAGAGAGAGAGAGAGAGAGAGAGAGAGAGAGAGAGAGAGAGAGAGAGAGAAGAGAGAGAGAGAGAGAAAGAGAGAGAGAATGTATTACAACAGAGAGAGTAAGGAAGAATATTACACGAAAAGAAGGAAGAATCATTTACATAGGATAATAATAATAAGAGAAAAAGGAAGAACACGTATCACAAGGAAAAAAATAACAAGAACGAGAGAGAGAGAGAGAGAGAGAGAGAGAGAGAGAGAGAGAGAGAGAGGAGAGAGAGAGAGAAGAGAGAGGAGAGAGAGAGAGACGAGAGATGAAGAGAGAGTAGAGAGATGAGAGAGAGAGAGAGAGAGAGAGAGAGAGGGAGAGAGAGAGAGAGAGAGAGCTAGGCGGTTAACAACATTTTACAACCAAGAAGAAGTAAGACAAAAAATATATATACGCGGATAAAACTAGTTAGGTAGCAGCGAGGAAGCGGTCGCCAGGGCTGCCAGCAGACTCTTGAGGCAGCCGGGGTGTTGCAAGGCGGGGCAAGGGTGCGGGAGTCTTGTGTTGCCAGGCGGGCTGTGAGAGAGGCCCTAGGAAGCACAACCCTTCACCTTACCCCACGCGCAGAGCCTCATTATTGCCCCGGCGTGGTGGGTTCAGGGGGCGGAAGGGGGGTCGAACGTGGGGCGGTGCACTGCATGGAGACAAGTGGACGTGGCGTGGCAGTGTCCTAGCCAATCACAGAGCTCCCTGATGTAGGTTGGGCTCTTCAGGCAGCCAATCAGCGTCCACACGTGACTGAGGTACTGCGTATGACCACCTGCCGCCCTACAGATAGTCCGGCAGGTTCAGAAGTTCAATATGGATACGTATGAAAATGTCCCTAAAAAACTATATCTTGGAGTGTTTTCAGGGGTAGGAGTGGGCAGGGGTGGGTTGGCATGGGGTGGTTCATAGTGCCGGGGTGTGTGGGCATTGCTGGGGGTGCCTGGGTGTGCCTGGGAGGGGTGGGTGAGGGTAGGGCACCAATGTCACCCCCAGGCTAGCGTGGCGTCATCGGCGGTTATATAAGGCCGGGGACGAGATGTTGAAGTCACTCAGCGTCTTCTCGGCGAGTGAGTCACTTCAAACTGTGTTCCAGGAAGACACGCCTGGCCATCATCACCACCCTCACCCCCATCATCACCCTTAACTAACGCCAACATGGTGCTGCTCAACAATAACTCTGCCAATAATGCGGCTGACAACATCATGATCGACAACAAGTGAGTCCATTCCCATGTGCTGAATTTTCTTCACCCCTTGAGGCCCAGAACGTAATTTTCATTGTAATATAACCACCATTCGACGATTTTAACGAACATAAGCAATATTATATAGATATGACCTGTTTAATATCCTTGTCCATTGGCTATTTGGTTTATTTAGTTACTTTTTCGTAGTTTTATGGCTAATAACAGACGATTTCACATAGCAAAGGAAAGATCTGGGCGTGAAGGGGTTAAATATCCCCTGAGGGACACACGCTCTGGGCAAGTCTGAGTCACAATGAATTCATTTGAGACCCTAACTTAATTACTGCATACCTCATTAGTAGCTTTTTTTCTTACATAAGCAATTTTTCAATATTCTGCACTCAAAAGAATAACTAAACATCAACAACAATAATCGTGGACTTTTTTCGCACACGGATTCATCTTTCGTGGTTACTTATGGACACTTAGAGACAGTATAGTTGTTGTACTTTACGGAAGGCAAATCTGAAGTTAAGAATATGGAAGGGTGTTCTTAGTTGATGTGTTTATCTGCCCTTCCCTGGCCTATGAACCCTGTGGAAGACCAGAATACAGGCCCATAACACGATCCTATAAAGCATGTGTTGAGGTGATGTGCAGAGGATCAAACCAAGGCACACATAAATCATACACCAGTCACATGCAGTATTAATCCTTGCATACTATAAAAGAGAACACAGCAACAGCTTAATATAACTTGCAGGAAAATAAAAGGTCAATCTATAACCGACTGTTCCTTCCTCAGGTCGATCAGCATCATCACAGAGGCTGGCATAGTCGCCGCCGAAGAAGCAAAGAAGCAACTTACCTTCGAACATTACTCCTTCGCCGTCAGCTATGGCAAGATCACAAGCCTCAAGCCCAAGGTGAGTCCATCCATTCAGTAATGTTTGCATTGATTACTTGATATCATTGATGATACTAAACAGTCATAAGTAAACTCCCACAATGTTACTCGGCCGCTACAGGTCGTTACTTTCGCATTTTTCACCGTTAGTTAAAAGTAGATATGTTCCGTACTAGTTTTTCCACCATATATGACCGCTCGTGTGCTCTTACAGGTGCGCTCCTTCGTGGAGGACACCGCCCGACTCTGCCGGCCGGACAAGGTGCACATCTGTGACGGCAGCGAGAAGGAGCTGCGTCACCTACTGAACGTGATGCAGCAGGCAGGCATGATCGAACCGCTGCCCAAGTACAAGAACTGCTGGCTGGCACGCACCGACCCTGGCGACGTGGCCCGCGTCGAGAGCAAGACGTTCATCGTGACACGCGACAGGCGGGAGACCATTCCCACCCCCAAGGAGGGCGTGAAAGGCCTTCTTGGCAACTGGATGTCCCCCGAGGACCTGCGCCGCGCCGTGCACGAGCGCTTCCCTGCCTGCATGGCCGGACGCACCATGTACGTGGTGCCGTACTCCATGGGCCCCGTGGGCTCGCCGCTGTCCAAGATCGGCGTGCAGGTGACAGACTCGCCCTACGTGGTGGCCTCCATGCGCACCATGACGCGCATGGGCGGCCGCGTGCTGGAGACGCTGGCCGAGCAGGACTTTGTGCGCTGCCTCCACTCTGTGGGCTGCCCGATGCCCCTCTCCCGCACACTGGTCAACAACTGGCCGTGCGACCCCGCCCGCACCATGGTGACCCACGTGCCAGACTCCAACGAGATCATCTCCTTCGGCTCCGGCTACGGCGGCAACTCTTTGCTGGGCAAGAAGTGCTTCGCGCTGCGCCTGGGCTCCTCGCTGGCGCGCCGCGAGGGCTGGCTGGCCGAACACATGCTGATCTTGGGCATCACCAACCCGGCGGGCGAGAAACGCTACATCGCCGCCGCCTTCCCCTCCGCCTGCGGCAAGACCAACCTGGCCATGATGACGCCCTCGCTGCCGGGATACAAAGTGGAGTGCGTCGGCGACGACATCGCCTGGATGAAGTTCGACGATGAGGGCGTGCTGCGCGCCATCAACCCCGAGAACGGCTTCTTCGGCGTGGCTCCAGGCACCTCCATGCACACCAACCCGGTGGCCATGAAGACCGTTCTCACCAACACCATCTTCACCAACGTGGCCAAGACCAGCGACGGCGGCGTGTTCTGGGAGGGCCTCGAGAAGGAGACGCCCAACGACATCTCCATCACGTCTTGGCTCGGCGACACCAACTGGACCAAAGAGAGCGGCGCGCCCGCCGCCCATCCCAACTCCCGCTTCTGCACGCCCGCCGGCCAGTGCCCGATCATCGACCCCGCCTGGGAGGACCCCAAGGGCGTGCCCATCTCCGCCATCCTCTTCGGGGGCCGCAGACCCGAGGGCGTTCCCCTCATCTACGAGGCCTTCGACTGGAAGCACGGGGTGATGGTGGGCGCCGCCATGCGCTCTGAGGCCACGGCCGCCGCCGAACACAAGGCCAAGGTGATCATGCACGACCCCTTCGCCATGCGTCCCTTCTTCGGCTACAACTTCGGTCACTACCTGCAACACTGGCTCAGCATGGAGGGCCGCACCAGCCGCCCCATGCCCAAGATCTTCCACGTCAACTGGTTCCGTAAGAGCGAGAAGGGCCGCTTCATCTGGCCGGGCTTCGGCGAGAACGTGCGCGTGCTGGACTGGATCCTGCAACGCGTGGAGGGTAAGGAGGTGGCCGAGGAGAGCGCCATCGGCCTGCTGCCTACACCCGGCAGTCTGGACCTCTCAGGCCTGGAGGACCACAACATTGACACCGAGGAGCTCTTCCGTCTGCCTAAGGACTTCTGGACCCAAGAGGTGCGTGACATCGCTACCTACTTCGACCAGCAGGTGGGCGACGACCTGCCTAACGATGTCCGGGAGCAGCTCAAGAGCCTCGAGAAGAGAGTCGAAAGATGTAAACACAAGCAAACATTCCCAGCTAATGGCAACACTCGGGCTTCAATGCTCGCCACCCTCATCGTCATCATCATTACTACTGTCATCACCTGCATCACTACCTCATCTCTTGTTCATCCCAATGTTCATGTCATCGCTCTTCCCTTCCTTTACCTTTCAACGTGTCTCTTTTTTTTTTTTTTTTACGGTATGATGGATCTTATTTTTTCACCCGGGCGTGATCTAATGAGTGACACAGTTTGTAAAATAGGATAAAGAAATATATATATAAGTGTTATCTGACACTATATTGTTGTTGTTTACTTTGCTTCCGGGGAGATGAATAAGAAGGGAGAGGAGTTAGAGGCTGCAGCAGGAAAGAATATCAAGGGAGGAGAAATTTAGGAGATTGATTGATTTAATGCCAAAAAAAAGGGGAAGGAGAGAAAAGGAGAAATGGAAAAGAGGGGGATCTGGACACACACACACACACACAGGTACTCCGTAGTGTAGTGGTTAGCACCTCGGTTCACAATCGAAAAGACCCGAATTCGATACCTAGGCGGAGCGGAGAAAGATGGGCAGTCTCCTTAAAACCCAAGCCCCTGTCCACCCAACAACGAATGGGTACCGGGTGTTGGGGTTTGTGTCCCGCCTCCCGGGTAGATGGCTTCGGCTTACACTAAACACTAAGGAAGCAAATTAATAATGTAGCTATGAAGACGAGGCCATACGAGTGTAGCTCAGGCCCTGTAAACTACAACTAGATAATACACATAAAGATAAGAACATAAGAAAATAAGGAAGCTACAAGAGGCCGCGAAATCTACACGAGATTCAAAGCACGGCGTCGCAATACCCAAGTCTTCCATCGTATCACCTCCCCGCCTCCTTCCTCGGGCCTGACGGAGCACTAATCCTAAAGGCCGCGGGACCACCTCCACTAAAGGTCACCTGGCCACCTGCAGCGTAGTTACCGTGCCCCCCCCCCTACCCCCCGCAACCCTCCACTCCCCCTTCGCTATCATCCACCTGACCGCCCCCCTCCACACCCCCTTCGCTATCCTCCACACCCCCTTCGCTACCCACCACACACCCATCGCTACCCTCCACACCCCCTTCGCTATCCTATACACCCCCTTCGCTACCCACCACACACCCACTTCGCTACCTCCACACCCCCTTCGCTACCCTCCACACCACTTCGCTACCCTCCACACCCCCTTCGCTATCCTATACACCCCCTTCGCTACCCACCACACACCCCCTTCGCTACCCTCCACCCCTCCTTCGCTATTCTCCACCCCCCCTTCGCTACCCCCCCACCCCCCCCGCTACCCTCCACCCGTCCTTCAGGTGTGTGACGTCACCGCTGGCCTTGACTAGTACAAAAAATGATCCCTCGCTTGCATCAAATTACATGTTCTTATCAATATCACACATCACACACACTACTACCTTGGTTTTATGTGTCTATATAATTAAGTTGTGTAAAAAAATGTACCGTTTTGTCTATGTGTATAAGGATAATAGTGACAAACTTGACGATATTATGAAGAAAGTTTGTTGTTTTTATTAATGACATCACAACCATTGCCGCTTTTGTATACCCGTTGATGTAGAAAATACTTCATAACGACTCTTATAACTTTATCCACGTGATTAGGATATATATTTATAACTCACAAACAGGTGACATACACAAAATAATTGAAAACAGGATAAGTGTAATTAACCTGTAATCCTGAGGTAGTGACGTCACAAGAGGGATAAAAAACGGACTTACGGGTCTTGAGTGGCATGTAAACACCCATCAATTATTCTTATCTAATACTCGTATGTGATGGCGGTGGTCGGTGTCAGGAGAAGGTAGTGGCGGTGGCTTATGGGTGTTCGGTGGTGGAGGAAGTGGGTGAGTGTTGGTGGTGGGGGAAATGGGTGGGTGTTGGTGGTGGGGGAAGTGGGTGGGTGTTCGGTGGTGGGGGAAATGGGTGGGTGTTCGGTGGTGGGGGAAGTGGGTGGGTGTTGGTGGTGGGGGAAATGGGTGGGTGGTGGTGGTGGGGGAAATGGGTGGGTGTTGGTGGTGGGGGAAGTGGGTGGGTGTTGGTGGTGGGGGAAGTGGTGGGTGTTGGTGGTGGGGGAAGCGGGTGGGTGTTGGTGGTGGGGGAAGTGGGTGGGTGTTGGTGGGGGGGGAAGTGGGTGAGTGTTGGTGGTGGGGGAAGTGGGTGGGTGTTGGTGGTTGGGGGAGTGGGTGGGTGTTCGGTGGTGGGGGAAGTGGGTGGGTGTTGGTGGTGGGGGAAGTGGGTGGGTGTTGGTGGTGGGGGAAGTGGGTGGGTGTTGGTGGTGGGGGAAGTGGGTGGGTGTTGGTGGTGGGGGAAGTGGGTGAGTGTTGGTGGTGGGGGAAGTGGGTGGGTGTTGGTGGTGGGGGGAGTGGGTGGGTGTTCGGTGGTGGGGGAAGTGGGTGGGTGTTGGTGGTGGGGGAAGTGGGTGGGTGTTGGTGGTGGGGGAAGTGGGTGGGTGTTGGTGGTGGGGGAAGTGGGTGAGTGTTGGTGGTGGGGGGAGTGGGTGGGTGTTGGTGGTGGGGGGAGTGGGTGGGTGTTCGGTGGTGGGGGAAGTGGGTGAGTCTTGGTGGTGGGGGAAGTGGGTGGGTGTTGGTGGTGGGGGAAGTGGGTGGGTGTTGGTGGTGGGGGAAGTGGGTGAGTGTTGGTGGTGGGGGAAGTGGGTGAGTGTTGGTGGTGGGGGAAGTGGGTGGGTGTTGGTGGTGGGGGAGTGGGTGGGTGTTCGGTGGTGGGGGAAGTGGGTGAGTGTTGGTGGTGGGGGAAGTGGGTGGGTGTTGGTGGTGGGGGAAGTGGGTGGGTGTTGGTGGTGGGGGAAGTGGGTGGGTGTTGGTGGTGGGGGAAGTGGGTGGGTGTTGGTGGTGGGGGAAGTGGGTGGGTGTTGGTGGTGGAAGGAGATGGGTGTTGGTGGTGGGTGGGTGTTGGTGGTGGGGAAGGGGATGGGTGTTGGTGGTGTGGTACTGGATTGGGAGCAGGGGTGAGGTGGGGGGCAATGACGTAAGCTATGAGGTGGGGGAATGGGGGAATTTGGTGGAATGGGGACTAGAGAATGGCTGAAGGTTTTTGGCGTTGACTTCGATAAGGACACCGTGTTGGTTATAAAAAGATGAGGTATATAGTAGAGGGTATATATCGCTTCCTCACTCTTATCTTTCGTCTTCTCCTTTAACCCCTTGAGACCCAGAGCATAATTTTCATTGTAATTTGGGTGCCATTAGACGTTTTAGTGACTATAAGCAATATTTTATAGATATGACCTGTTTAGTATCCTTGTCCACTAACTAATTTGGTATATTCAGTGACTTGTCGTAGTTTTATGGCTAATTTTATATAATATAATAATATATATAATAATATATAATAATAATAATATATAATAATAATAATATATAATAATTTATTATAATTTTATATAGCAAAGGAAAGATCTGTGAAGTGAAGGGGTCAACATCCTCCCGGTTCCATCACGACTCACTCTGCTTTCCTCTTCATTCACGCAATCCGATGTTCCTCTTATCAAAGCGCTGAAAAACCCACATGAATAAGGGTCAAATTAAAAAATAATGTCCTCAGAGCCGTTAATAGGGAAATTTTGGCCTTGCTCGGTCTATGGTCCCTATCTATGGCTCCGTCTGTCCTTATAAGTAAAGTTTCTTCCCTATCTATGGCTGTCCTTATAAGTCAAGTTCATGAGTACTATCTATGGCTCCGTCTGTCCTTATAAGTAAAGTTTCTTCCCTATCTATGGCTGTCCTTATAAGTCAAGTTCATGAGTACTATCTATGGCTCTGTGTCCTTATAAGTCAAGTTCATGAGTACTATCTATGGCTCCGTCTGTCCTTATAAGTCAAGTTCCTTCCCTATCTATGGCTGTGTCCTTATAAGTCAAGTTCATGAGTACTATCTATGGCTCCGTCTGTCCTTATAAGTCAAGTTCATGAGTACTATCTATGGCTCGTCTGTCCTTATAAGTCAAGTTCATGAGTACTATCTATGGCTCCGTCTGTCCTTATAAGTCAAGTTCCATGGTACTATCTATGGCTCGTCGTCCTTATAAGTCAAGTTCCTTCCTATCTATGGCTGTGTCCTTATAAGTCAAGTTCATGAGTACTATCTATGGCTCCGTCTGTCCTTATAAGTCAAGTTCCTTCCCTATCTATGGCTGTGTCCTTATAAGTCAAGTTCATGAGTACTATCTATGGCTCCGTCTGTCCTTATAAGTCAAGTTCCTTCCCTATCTATGGCTGTGTCCTTATAAGTCAAGTTCATGAGTACTATCTATGGCTCCGTCTGTCCTTATAAGTCAAGTTCATGAGTACTATCTATGGCTCCGTCTGTCCTTATAAGTCAAGTTCCTTCCCTATCTATGGCTGTGTCCTTATAAGTCAAGTTCATGAGTACTATCTATGGCGGTCTGTCCTTATAAGTAAAGTTCCTTCCCTATCTATGGCTGTCTCTCCTTATAAGTCAAGTTCCTTCCCTATCTATGGCTCTGTCTGTCCTTATAAGTCAAGTTCCTTCCCTATCTATGGCTCCGTCTGTCCTTATAAGTCAAGTTCCTTCCCTATCTATGGCTCTGTCTCTCCTTATAAGTCAAGTTCCTTCCCTATCTATGGCTCCGTCTGTCCTTATAAGTCAAGTTCCTTCCCTATCTATGGCTGTCTGTCCTTATAAGTCAAGTTCCTTCCCTATCTATGGCTCTGTCTGTCCTTATAAGTCAAGTTCATGAGTACCATATACCCATCCATGAGGTTTCAGGAGTTCCCCAAGGTAGTGATGAGACTATTTCTAAAGCCTGATGACACCACGAGACCATCCATCAGGAAAGAACTATTTAGGAACCATCTTCAGGAGGAAAATAAGAAGAAAAAGTCTATTTTGTGTCGTTATTGAAAGGAAAGTATGTGTATGCGAATGGGTGTTGCAGAAAGCTAATTGCAACACAGTAATCCATGTTCACAGAGTTGGGTGTTGACAAAGGCAGTGTTTGAGGTTGGGAGTTCGTGAGGTTTCAAGGCTAGTATTTGTGGCAGTAAGCTTCACAAACACGTACGGTAAATTTGTCCTCCCACTCAGGTAAGTCATATTAGCATGTGTGATGTTTTGCGAGTGTTGAAAGTCAAAACAAGGACGTAGTGTCTTGTGTTGCCATTGACTGTGCTGCGTTTTGTCATCACAGAAAACAGTCGAGTTCTTTCCAAGGTCCAAAAGTTCACAAGGACAAGATGAGTGATAGCAAAAAAGGGAGTGATAATTGTACTGTTCTGGAACTGTATGACAATAAGGAACAAGAAATAAGGAACCTACTAAGAGGCTTGATACAGAGGTATTTTGTATAGAGAAAACTAAGAACAAGTAACATGTTACAGAGTTGGTGAGACCTAAGGGCAGTGTTTGAGGTTAGGGAATTCGGAGCTTCAAGGTAGTTCTGTGTCAGTAAGACATCACAAAATAGGAACTACAATGTGCCGTCACTGTAAAGACTACACGTGTGATGTTCCTGTTAGAATCAAAACAAGGGACGTAGTGCGTCCTTGTGTTGCCTACACTGTGTCGTTTCCTGTTAATACAAGAAAACTGAGTCTATCCAAGGTCACGTAGCACAAGGGAAGTTTCCTGTAAGTGAATACAAAAAAAGGGTACAGAGCCGTCACTGTAGACTACGAGGTATTGACCTATAGAAGAACATAAGAAAATAAGGAAGCTACAAGAGGCCGTGAGACCTACACGAGGTAGTTCCTGTATAGAAGAAGAACATAAGAAAATAAGAAAGCTACAAGAGGCCGTGAGACCTACACGAGGTAGTTCCTGTATAGAAGAACATAAGAAAATAAGGAAGCTACACGAGGTAGTTCCTGTATAGAAGAACATAAGAAAATAAGGAAGCTACAAGAGGCCGTGACTGTGAGACCTACACGAGGTAGTTCCTGTATAGAAAACATAAGAAAATAAGGAAGCTACAAGAGGCCGTGACTGCGAGACCTACACGAGGTAGTTCCTGTATAGAAGAACATAAGAAAATAAGGAAGCTACAAGAGGCCGTCACTGGAGACCTACACGAGGTAGTTCCTGTATAGAATAACATAAGAAAATAAGGAAGCTACAAGAGACCGTGACTGAGACCTACACGAGGTAGTTCCTGTATAGAAGAACATAAGAAAATAAGGAAGCTACAAGAGGCCGTGACTGTGAGACCTACACGAGGTAGTTCCTGTATAGAAGAACATAAGAAAATAAGGAAGCTACAAGAGGCCGTGACTGTGAGACCTACACGAGGTAGTTTCTGTATAGAAGAACATAAGAAAATAAGGAAGCTACAAGAGGCCGTGACTGCGAGACCTACACGAGGTAGTTCCTGTATAGAAGAACATAAGAAAATAAGGAAGCTACAAGAGGCCGTCACTGTGAGACCTACACGAGGTAGTTCCTGTATAGAAGAACATAAGAAAATAAGGAAGCTACAAGAGACCGTGACTGAGACCTACACGAGGTAGTTCCTGTATAGAAGAACATAAGAAAATAAGGAAGCTACAAGAGGCCGTGACTGTGAGACCTACACGAGGTAATTCCTGTATAGAAGAATAACATAAGAAAATAAGGAAGCTACAAGAGGCCGTGACTGTGAGACCTACACGAGGTAGTTCCTGTACAGAACAGGATGAACAATTAACGTCCCAAAACCTGTATTACATAGAACAGGATGAACATAATTATTCATGTCCCAAAACCTGTATTATAATAACTAAGGAAAAAATTATTCTTCCATAAATACTAAATAAAAATAAAATACTACATGCAGGTACTGGCAGGTACTGGCAGGAGGGGCGCCGCCGCACACCGCGGCTGCCTAGAGGAACTCACACACGGCTGTCCAGGGGGCGGCAGCGACGGTCATTAACTTGTGGGAGGCGTCTTGAGTGTCTTCCCTTTGTGTGAGTCTGTTTACAATGAAGCTTTATCTTCAGCCATCTAATCTGCACCCTTGACCCTTGAAAGATAACAAGTGGTGTCGCCCCTTAGACTCCCCCACAACCTGCCCCGCCCTGCCCCGCGACCCTCGGTGTTACTGTGTCCTGAGAAGGAAGTTCTAGTGGTCCATGATAATGTTGAGCCGAGCCCAAGCATCCTGGGAGTGTTGGTCACCGTAGCGGCTGCCGTTGTCCTGTAATCTTTGTATCTCGTCAGTCTGTAAGATTCTCAAGTGTTCACTAAACACTGTCACTCTGTCAGCATGACATAAGCCCTTAGCGTCGCTCCAACAGTCACATTGACCTGACCTTGGCACCTGCCGCCCCCGGGATGTACTGTTCTGTTAACAGCAGGTGCTACATGTTTGTGTCTCATCCACTATCACTGCAGGGAGGCACCGGGACTCCGCCCTTTATGGCTTTCTCCTCGACGCGGCTCGGCGCAAACCTCGTTTCTTACGTAAAACACGGATGGGCATGTATAAAAAATATTTTATTTAATGTTTCCCTTGAGGGAGAATACTATAGATAAATCACATAGATAAATCATGCTACGCAGTAAAACCCGCGCAGGTATAACGCCCAGCCCAGCTGAGACGGAAGGCTTGCATTGATGAGTGATAACGCGAGGGCGAGGCTCTGGCCCGCGTCCCTCCAGGAAGAGGGGCGCCGGCAGGCCTTGGCCTCGGATGAAGGGTGGGAAGGGTTCGGGGGACAAGTGTTGACATTAATTCTCTCCTTGGTTCACCTAAGAGGCTTACATCTTCTCGATTCTCTTCTCAAACATCTTGAGCTGCTCGCGCACCTCGTTAGGCAGGTCGTCGCCCACCTGCTGGTCGAAGTAGGTAGCGATGTCACGCACCTCTTGGGTCCAGAAGTCCTTAGGCAGACGGAAGAGCTCCTCGGTGTCAATGTTGTGGTCCTCCAGGCCGGAGAGGTCCAGACTGCCGGGTGTGGGCAGCAGGCCGATGGCGCTCTCCTCGGCCACCTCCTTACCCTCCACGCGTTGCAGGATCCAGTCCAGTACGCGCACGTTCTCGCCGAAGCCCGGCCAGATGAAGCGGCCCTTCTCGCTCTTACGGAACCAGTTGACGTGGAAGATCTTGGGCATGGGGCGGCTGGTGCGGCCCTCCATGCTGAGCCAGTGTTGCAGGTAGTGACCGAAGTTGTAGCCGAAGAAGGGACGCATGGCGAAGGGGTCGTGCATGATCACCTTGGCCTTGTGTTCGGCGGCGGCCGTGGCCTCAGAGCGCATGGCGGCGCCCACCATCACCCCGTGCTTCCAGTCGAAGGCCTCGTAGATGAGGGGAACGCCCTCGGGTCTGCGGCCCCCGAAGAGGATGGCGGAGATGGGCACGCCCTTGGGGTCCTCCCAGGCGGGGTCGATGATCGGGCACTGGCCGGCGGGCGTGCAGAAGCGGGAGTTGGGATGGGCGGCGGGCGCGCCGCTCTCTTTGGTCCAGTTGGTGTCGCCGAGCCAAGACGTGATGGAGATGTCGTTGGGCGTCTCCTTCTCGAGGCCCTCCCAGAACACGCCGCCGTCGCTGGTCTTGGCCACGTTGGTGAAGATGGTGTTGGTGAGAACGGTCTTCATGGCCACCGGATTGGTGTGCATGGAGGTGCCTGGAGCCACGCCGAAGAAGCCGTTCTCGGGGTTGATGGCGCGCAGCACGCCCTCATCGTCGAACTTCATCCAGGCGATGTCGTCGCCGACGCACTCCACTTTGTATCCCGGCAGCGAGGGCGTCATCATGGCCAGGTTGGTCTTGCCGCAGGCGGAGGGGAAGGCGGCGGCGATGTAGCGTTTCTCGCCCGCCGGGTTGGTGATGCCCAAGATAAGCATGTGTTCGGCCAGCCAGCCCTCGCGGCGCGCCAGCGAGGAGCCCAGGCGCAGCGCGAAGCACTTCTTGCCCAGCAAAGAGTTGCCGCCGTAGCCGGAGCCGAAGGAGATGATCTCGTTGGAGTCTGGCACGTGGGTCACCATGGTGCGGGCGGGGTCGCACGGCCAGTTGTTGACCAGTGTGCGGGAGAGGGGCATCGGGCAGCCCACAGAGTGGAGGCAGCGCACAAAGTCCTGCTCGGCCAGCGTCTCCAGCACGCGGCCGCCCATGCGCGTCATGGTGCGCATGGAGGCCACCACGTAGGGCGAGTCTGTCACCTGCACGCCGATCTTGGACAGCGGCGAGCCCACGGGGCCCATGGAGTACGGCACCACGTACATGGTACGTCCGGCCATGCAGGCAGGGAAGCGCTCGTCCACGGCGCGGCGCAGGTCCTCGGGGGACATCCAGTTGCCAAGAAGGCCTTTCACGCCCTCCTTGGGGGTGGGAATGGTCTCCCGCCTGTCGCGTGTCACGATGAACGTCTTGCTCTCGACGCGGGCCACGTCGCCAGGGTCGGTGCGTGCCAGCCAGCAGTTCTTGTACTTGGGCAGCGGTTCGATCATGCCTGCCTGCTGCATCACGTTAAGCAGGTCACGCAACTCCCTCTCGCTGCCGTCACAGATGTGCACTTTCTCTGGCTGACAGAGGCGGGCGGTTTCCTCCACGAAGGAGCGCACCTGTGGGGCAGGGGCGGTCAGATGGAATGCAGTACTATAGGACTAACAGCTTGTTTTAGGGAAGCTGATGTTAACGCAGCAAAGAAACAGGAGGCTATGATACTATGCGTTGTTTTGTTTACTTTACTACAGTTACACACAAAGATGGGAGGACCTACCTTGGGTCTGAGGTCCGTGATCTTGCCATAGGTGACGGAGAGGGCACGGCTGTGGATCCTGAGGTCCCTCTTGGCTGCCTCGCTGGCCACACGCGCCGCCTCGGTGATGATGTTACCCACCCTGCAGCAAGAAGAATCACCAGTTAGTTAGGCACACTAGCTGCCATCCATCCTAACGCTAACACACCCTCCAACTTGCCCCACCGACCATGGAACATCCGACCAAGCACCGACACACTGTATGTACCTCAAGCAAAACACGGAGCGGGTGCGAAGGAGGAAAATCATGTTGTCTGTTCAGCAAGCCGAGCCAGATTGACGGAGTCTCCCGGTGGTCGTTCCGGGTGAAACTTTCGACAGTGAAAGTGAATTTGTGTGGCTGTGAGGTGCTGACGTGGAGTGGGCGGGGCAGGTTAGGGTGAGAGAAGAGAAGAACGGAAATGTGCTTTAAGGCATAAACTAGAAGGAAACCAGAGTGAGTGAGTGAGTAAGACTAGTTGTAAGGTGTGTGTGTGAGGGAGGCAGGTGTGAGTGCTGGCTGCTAATGGACGTGAGAGAACTAAAGGTAAGTGTTGTTGGCCCAAAAGATGAAGTCGAACTGATAATAACATGAGCCTCCTTCACTCTCATCTATACTCTCTCTCTCTCTCTCTCTCTCTCACCCTGATGTAGGCTTTCTAACCACTCTTCCTCCTCCCTATCAGTCACTCAACTAAAAAGCCTCCCACTCCCAGTACAAAGGTTGGTGCGCTTGACACTTATACCCACTTAGGATAACCAGGTGAACTTATCGATTCTATTTTCCTTCGATAAGTCACGAAAAAAATGCCCCGATTTCTTATCATGCCCAAATGTAGGACAAGTAGAAAAGTAGCAAAGGAAACTTAATGAATAGTAAACAGTTACGTAATATTGATAAGTGGACAAAGGGAATGAAGATGATAAGTAAATGGATGAAGTATATAAGGAATCGGAAGGATGAGAGAGAGAGAGAGAGAGAGAGAGAGAGAGAGAGAGAGAGAGAGAGAGAGAGAGAGAGAGAGAGAGAGAGAGAGAGAGAGAGCATATCGGTCACTCTTCCTAACGATCTAATCAGATGCTTGATCAGACACACAGCCACGCATGGACTTTTGGACCCCGGCAGACGATACATCACCCTTCAGTAGGCGAAGAAGGAGGGATTGAGTAGTGGTGGAAAGGGGGAGGTGGTAGCAGTACGTGGTAGTGGTAGTGGTAAAAGTGGTATATGGATTGGTACTATCTACTATTATCATCACCATTAATATTGCTTTTGTCATCATCATAGACGGCTTGATATCACATCCTTGGATTTTTTTTTTATCAAACAAAACGCAAGAATAATGATCTAAGCAGACTTGTTTTCATATTTAGTAATGATAGTAGTAGTAGAAGTAGAAGTATTATTATTATTATTATTATTAGTAGTAGTAGTAGTAGTAGTAGTAGTAGTAGAAGTATTATTATTATTATTATTATTATTATCATTATTATTATTATTATTAGTAGTAGTAGTAGTAGTAAAAGTATTATTATTAGTAGTAGTAGTAGTGGTAGTAGTAGTAGTAGTAGTAGTAGTAGTAGTAGTAGTAGTAGTAGTAGTAGAATAAAGAGAAGTAGTAGTAGTAGAAGAAAGAGAAGTAGTAGTAGTAGTAGTAGTAGTAGAATAAAGAGAAGTAGTAGTAGTAGTAGTAGAAGTAAGAGAAGTAGTAGTAGCAGTAGTAGTAGTAGAAGTAAGAGAAGTAGTAGTAGTAGTAGTAAGAGAAGTAGTAGTAGTAGTAGTAAGAGAAGTAGTAGTAGTAGTAGTAGAAGTAAGAGAAGTAGTAGTAGTAGTAGTAGAAGAAAGAGTAGTAGTAGTAGTAGAAGTAAGAGAAGTAGTAGTAGTAGAAGTAAGAGAAGTAGTAGTAGTAGTAGAAGAAAGAGAAGTAGTAGTAGTAGTAGTAGTAGTAGAATAAAGAGAAGTAGTAGTAGTAGAAGTAAGAGAAGTAGTAGTAGTAGTAGAAGAAAGAGAAGTAGTAGTAGTAGTAGTAGAAGAAAGAGAAGTAGTAGTAGTAGTAGTAGAAGAAAGAGAAGTAGTAGTAGTAGTAGTAGTAGAAGTAAGAGAAGTAGTAGTAGTAGAAAGAGAAGTAGTAGTAGTAGTAGTAGTAGTAGAATAAAGAGAAGTAGTAGTAGTAGAAGAAAGAGAAGTAGTAGTAGTAGTAGTAGTAGTAGCAGTAGAGTTAGTTAGCAGGACTACTATGGCTTGGGCGTTGTAGGCAGGACATGATACTGAGTGACCTAACGGAGGACTGATCTTTGGAGGGACGACGCGAAGGTTAAACACAAGGAGACTAGTAGAGGGGGGATTACCCTATACATCTCTCCTAGTCTCTAGCTCATCTCTGTACTGCTCTCTCTAACTATTCTCTGCTGAATAGTCTCGTTCTCTCATTTACTTTACTTTACTTTCAAACCGAGCAATTCATCATTCTCTATCCTCATCTCTCATCTCTAGCTTCTATCTTCTCTTCCTCTATGTGGTGTCAAGCCAAAATTCAAGGCTGTGAAGGACGTAAAACAGACATGTGTACGTATGACTGTGTGTAGGTATGACTGTGTGTAGTTATGACTATGTGTGTGTGTGTGTGTGACTGTGTGTGTGTGTGTGTGTGTGTGTGGTGTGACTGTGTGTGACTGTGTGTGTGTGTGTGTGTGTGTGTGTGTGTGTGTGTGTAGGTATGACTGTGTGTAGGTATGACTGTGTGTGTGTGTATGTGTGTGTGTGTGTGTGTGTGTGTGTGTGTGTGTGTGTGTGTGTGTGTGTGTGTGTGGTAACGTGCACGAAAGTCATCTTCGTTTCATGGAACTTACCACTGCAGAAAATTATTCCTTTCCCGTTTCTTCCCCTTCCCCTCCTCCTCCCCTTCCCCTCTAAGCGTCCTTGACCCCCCTCACCCCCTTGGCTGCCCCCCTCTTCTATCCCCTGCGAACCCCTCTCTCTACCCCTTGTTCCCTCTCCCCTCTCTCTCTCTCTCTCTCGCCTTTGTTCTAGAGAGATGGTTTTAGACATACAAAGGGCGTCTCTCTCTCTCTCTCTCTCTCTCTCTCTCTCTCTCTCTTCAGGTATCCCTATTTAACATCAATTTCTTTTATCATTACATCACACCTGGTTCCTTAATTACGTTTTACCGCCCCTTATCCTCCCTTTGAATCCCTTTATCCACACACACACACACACACACACACACACACACACTTCCCTGTAACCCAGCATCATCCATACATCCATTATCACTATTTATCCACCATTAAAATTAACTCATAAACACATCCTTCTATCCTTATCCAAACCTTATCTTTCTAGCCATTATTCACCTTCGTTATCACTACTCACAGCAATCTTATCTGTTATCCATGCGCAGATTCTTATCAACGTTCATATCAATCTATCATGTATATCACAAAACAAAACAAAACTAATCGTTGTAATAAAGGGCTTAACCTAATCCTATACCAATCTTTTATCTTTGTCAGCCGTCAATGATTAGTAAAAAAAGCGATTAGGGATTAGTTGATTAGGGAGTTATAACGTGGCCTCCGAAAGACAAGTGACAAGTGTCTCTCGGTGGCCACGGTTATAACCCCTTCACGCCCAGACCTTTCCTTGGCTATATAAAATCGTCTGTTGTCGAGCCATACATAAAATTACGGAAAAGTAACTGAATATACCAAATTAATTAGTGGACAAGGATACTATCATACTAAACAGGTCATATCTATAAAATATTGCTTATAGTCACTAAAAATCGTCTAATGGTAGCCAAGTTACAAAGGAAATTACGTTCTGGGCCTCAAGGGGTTAAACTCACTCTGGGACTCAAAAGGATATGATAGTGTTTTTTTTGCCTTTCGTCTATTACAAGCCTGATAAAATAATGTTACTGTTGACTTTAGCGATCAGGAAATTAAAGTATTGCAGGTTCATCACGTTTGTATAAATGATTAGCAACTGTAATAATTGTGTCCAAATCTATATACACGAAAATTTATACTAGATAACAAAAATAATTAGATGGTGAAATCTTTACTTATTTTATTTGACTTGACTTCTTAACTTACTTTACTTATACAAATCATAAAACTGCGGTGTAAAAAAAAAAAAAAAAAAAATGGACCTGTTATATTATTCTTTGTGACACTTAAAAGGTAAAAGTCAAGCATGGATTTTTCATTCCTTTGTCCAAATAAAAGTCAATCACTAAAATCGATAATATGAAGAAATGACATCAGACTCACATAATTCCCACACATGAATACAAGTAACAGACACTAAAGCAGCCATACGAAAATAATAAACAAGTCTAATAACAGATAAAATATTAATGAGACGGGACGTTATCAGCCGAGACACAGCAACAAAGGGGAGACTGCAGCAAAGACTCACGGAGGTTGGGCGGCGACGAGATTGGAATCACTTTTGTTATTAACCATGGTGGCGGTTGTGGTGGTGGTGGTTGTTGGTTGAGGAGTTATAAAGGCTCTATAACCATGTCTTCGCTACGGCTGGGAGAAGAGTGACTGTAGTGGGCGCGGGCAGCCTTATATCTAACAGAGACAGGCACCCCCCTCTCTCTCCCTCTCTCTGTGATGACGTCAGTACTGTAGCGCCGCGAGAAGTGCCACCTCGTATCTGGCATCTTCACTCACTTCCCCGCACTTCACTCACTTCACCACCCTGATATACCACCTTCCTATACCCTAACATTCCCTCATACCTCATAGCCCACTCATTATAGTCTCGTATATTTAAGTAAATGGTGAATTATCTTGTATTACGGCAGCTATCCTTGTGGAAAGTCCCCGTGTATCTAGCTAGCCAGGGTTCTGTGACGCTATTGGCCAGCCAGAGACGAGCCCCTAGAATGCTGCGCGCTGATTGGTGGAGGCCTCACACACCCTTTACAGATGCGCACAGCTGACGCAATTCTGTCACCACCACCATCACCATCACCATCACCACCACCACCACCACACTATATTTTTCCCTATGCTACTCAGGACCAAGTGATTAGAAGCAATTTCCTGTGACGTAAGGGGTGGTATGGTGTGATAAGGGTATGTACTGTTTCTATGTGTGTGTGACCTTAGTTTGACCTGGTGTAAGGCGTCCATAGCGTAAAATTTTCCGTGTGTCCCCTCCAACCCCTCCTTCACCCCCCCACATCCTTCCCGCCCCTGCGCTCTTCACTCCTTCGGTAGGAATTTCCCCGGACTATTATTATTCCTCCTACCAAGACTTTTTTTCCGCCTAACAACGACCGATTCCTCTTAAGAACTTTACACCGGAGACGTGTCATAATTAACAACACTGATGATATAACATGTTCGTTAGTGGAAAACACACACACACACACACCACACACACACACACACACACACATAAGCACGCCATTTCCACTTATTTCACTTACAGATAGTCTTTCCTACATACAATGACATACATCCTATTTCCCATACACTATTGCATCATACATTACTTTTCCAGTACACACACACAAGGGAACTCCGTAGTGTAGGGGTTAGCACACTCGGCTCACAACCGAGAAGTTCCGGGTTCGGTCCCCGGGCGGAGCGAAGACAGACGGGCGGTCTTCTTAAAACCCGAGCCCCTGTCCACCCAGCAGTGAATGGGTACCGGGTGTCAGCCGGGGGCTTGTGACCCGCTTCCCGGGGTGGTGGCTTCGGCCAACACAAAGCACTAAGGATGAATGATACAAATGTTGATATGGAGACGGGGCCACACGAGCATTGCTCAAGCCCTGTAAAATACAACTAGATGAATACAACTAGATGAATACACACACACACACACACACACACACACACACACACACACACACACACACACACACACACACACACACACACACCTATTTCATCATTTCAACACCTCACTTAGAAATTAGAGAAAAACTAACTAAAATAAATACTGGACATTAGCTACACGCTGCTAACTATTACTATCATTATTGTTCTTGATTACTGGACTTTAACTACACGCTGGACCTTTAACCGCTCCAAGGCCGTATATACTTCTAATCTCATGTCTGAACTAATTTAATGTCTTTGTGTGAGCCATGTCTTAACCCCTTCACGCCCAGATCTTACCTTTGCTATAAAAAAATGTGTCTGTTGTTAGCCATAAAATAACGAAAAGTCACTGAATATACCAAATTAGTTAGTGGCCAAGGATACTAAACAGGTCATATCTATAAAATATTGCTTAAGTCACTAAAAATCGTCTAATGGTACCCAAATTACAATGGAAATTACGTTCTGGGTCTCAAGGGGTTAACCGGTCAATAATGTGGTTTTCGTGTGGTAGTGACCGTGTGTGACCTACTTTAGAAAGGCTGATGAAGGGAGGAGGAACGCGGGAGGAATGAAAGAAGCGCCATGTCATACGAATGGAATCATGTCTCACACCTTCGATCCCATGACAGAGAGAGAGAGAGAGAGAGAGAGAGAGAGAGAGAGAGAGAGAGAGAGAGAGAGAGAGAGAGAGAGAGGGGGGGCTGGGAAGACTGACACAAGGCAGATTTTTGCTGTGTAGCCTACTTACTGCTGACGTCTCTCTCTCTCTCTCTCTCTCTCTCTCTCTCTCTCTCTCTCTCTCAAAATGCCAAGACCAAAAAAACTCCATGACATTATGATAGATTTTTCAGCCCAAGTTTTAATAGGGTGAGGAATGATGATTACTACTACTACTACTACTACTACTACTACTACTACTCTTACTACTACTACTACTACTACTACTACTACTACTACTACTACTACTACTACTACTACTACTACTACTACTACTACTACTTCTCTTACTACTACTACTACTATACTACTACTACTACTACCTACTACAATATACCTCCACCGCCTCTTTATTTGCGGTATATAGAAGTGTCCTGTAGGTACTACGTCAATTTCTAAGACCTCACAATTTACTTATCTGATAATTAGCCAAATAAATAAATATATAATTGCATGGTTACTTAACACTATCTTAATCTAGAGCCATTACGGTCATTAAAAAGGCAAGAGGAATTATATGAAAGGTTACGTCAATGGTTGGTTAATGGTGCAATCAAAGTAGCTAATACCTAATGCTATCAGTGACTTAGGGTGCAATAACTTATTATTATATCATTAACGTCAATGGTTAAGCTAATGGGGGTGTAGGATGATAAAGGGGTTGAAATAATGGGTTTGATAATTACGGATAAAATAAGGGGTTTGATAATAAATGGGTTGAAATAAGGGGTGGGGGTTGATTATTAGGTTAAAGTAATGGGTGTTTTGAATAATGGTTTTAGGGATCAACTAATGGGTAGAAAATAGTTAAATTAATATAGTTATTATTAAAGGAAGAATCTCTGAATGTGTGTGTGTGTGTGTGTGTGTGTGTGTGTGTGTGTGTGTGTGTGTTATTCACCCATGGTCTTGTCCACGCAAGCGGCTCGCGCTCGCCAGTTTTCACCCTCTCAGTGCGAGCTTGGAGCTCATTATTACCGATCTTTGGGCAATGCTGGGACCTCACACACCACACACCCCCATCCCCTTGCTCAAGGGGGATAGTAACCGCCCGAATTTGTCAGTGAAAAATCTGGGTACATACCGGGCACACACACACAGTGTGTGTGTGTGTGTGTGTGTGTGTGTGTGTGTGTGTGTGTGGATGTATTAATAATTTGCTTGGTTTTTGTTGCCTGTGTGTGTTGTGTGAGATATTTTAAAACACGACATGACTACAAACATGACAGCATCACTACTGCACTACACAGCACAACGATAAGCAAAATCACACACACACACACACACACACACACACACACACACACACACCCCAGCACACGCACACACACACACACACACACACACACAACACCACACACACACACACACGGTGCGACACACCAGCACACACACACAGCTGCGTCTTCTCTTTATTAAGTGGAGATCTAGCTAGCACACTTGTACTGCTCTTCATGCGCACTAGTCTGGCCTCCGTAGACGAGAGAGAGAGAGAGAGAGAGAGACTGTGTGTGTGTGTGTGTGTGTGTGTGTGTGTGTGTGTGTTGTCCATCCACCAATATTCCCACGTGTTTACTTATCGTCAAAATAACATGTTTGTGACGCGTCGGGGCCAATCACACCTGTGCCTCATGCGTCACGATGAAAGGCCAGGTAAGACATGACGCAATTTGGGAACACAATCGGGTGAAGAAATAAAATAAAAATCGCCTCTAACTTTAACCTCCATAGAGACGAGATTATTCCAGGCCGATGTTTTTTAGTGTGGTGTGTGTGTGTGTGTGTGTGTGTGTGTGTGTGTGTGTCGTCAAGCGGATCATCGAGGTCATTGCAAGGACAGGTCAACAGGAGGAGGAGGAGGAGGAGGAGGAGGAACATGAGGATTACAAAGGATTACAAAGGAAACACAAACAGCAACAGACCAATTGGTCCTTACATGGCTGTTTGCTTTAACTACACTACACTAACTAGATAATAAGAGAGAAAGGATAGGAAAGTAGAAGGCTCCTCCCCACCCACCCATCCCTCCAGCCGAAGCTGGCCGGAAATGAAGTGATACCATGCAATATAGAAAAACTGCATGGAATTTGTGAGGAAAGTTGAAAGCTGTAATCTATGGCTAACTACTACCGTAGATAACAGTGAAGTCGCCACCTGCAGTGAAGTCGCCAGGCGCCAAATATTACGAATTATAGCGTCACTACTGATTTTTATGTGCCACTGAAGATGTTACACAGTAGTTTATATCATGACTGTTCTACCCTCTACCCTGTTTCAGCGTTGTTTTATGCTTTGTATCTGAGTATAACTGTTGCGCATTTACTTCTCACGTTTTTCTTCGCGCGATGACAGACAGTAAACAGTAGCCTTTCGAGCGGCAGGACACACTTGCCAGATCTTTCAAACTTGAATAGAATTTATTTTCACGTTGGCAGAGGAATTTTTATATATCCAAGCATCTTCCGCAGCTAATATATATAGAGACTTGTTTTACTTTACCTCTAATTTCCCTGAATTCCCCAGAGTGGCGACTCAACTGTTGGGTTAAAATACTAGCTGGCGACTTTACTGTAGTAGGTATAGTGAGGTCGCCACTCGGTTTTATTTTTGTCATTTGTTCATTTATAGCCCTAATATGACACAATGAAGACTCAAAATGACACAGACTTTCCAGATAGACCCTTCTAACTTTCCTGAAATCATGGATGTACAAATGTAAGTATTAACGCCACCACACGTCTGTACATAACAAAGAAACGTAGAACTGGCGACTTCACTGTTATCTACGGTACTATGTTTGTGTGGGTAGGTTTAGTGCTTGATAGTAGGGTCATGTTATGTGTGTTTTGTAATGGTGGGAACATAGTGTGGAGGTTCAAGGGTGGTGCGGCAGCCTTGCCTGGCGCTTTCTTGGGAGGCAGCAGTCAGCAGAGGAGGAGGAGGAGGAGGAGGAGGAGTTATGAATATTCACCAAATTAACCTATTTTTTCTACTGTTGTTGTTGTTGTTGAAGTAGTACTAGATGTAGAAGTTGTTGTTATAGTAATATTGGTGTTCTCTTCCTGCTCAAATATTGTGTGTGTGTGTGTATATTCATCTAGTTGTATTCATCTAGTTGTATTTTACAGGGCCAGAGCAATGGTCGTGTGGCCCCGTCTCCATATCAACATTTTTATCATTCATCCTTAGTGCTTTGTGTTGGCCGAAGCCACCACCCCGGAGAGCAGGTCACAAACCCCCGGCTAACACCCGGTACCCATTCACTGCTGGGTGGACAGGTGGCTCGGGTTTTAAGGAAACAACCCATCTGTTTCCGCTCCGCCCGGGGATCGAACCCGGGACTTCTCGGTTGTGAACCGAGCGTGCTAACCACAACACTACGGAGTACCCCAGTGTGTGTGTGTGTGTGTGTGTGTGTGTGTGTGTGTGTGTGTGTGTGTGTGTGTGTGGTGTGTGTGTGTGTGTGTGTGTGTGTGTGTGTGTGTGTGTGTGTGTCAAGAAATTTTGCATAGTAACTCAACAGGACGCTGACTATAGCCTCTTTATAGGAGAGGAGAGAGAGAGAGAGAGAGAGAGAGAGAGAGAGAGAGAGAGAGAGAGAGAGAGAGAGAGAGAGAGAGAGAGAGAGACCAAGGAGCGACAGGTACTTTCCGCTAGTCTTACAATATTTTCCTTCTCTCTCTCTCTCTCTCTCTCTCTCTCTCTCTTCTCCTGCAGTAGGTGAGTCACTAGTTCACCTAGATCCGGTTATTGATTACAGGTGACTCGCTACCAACACGGATCCGGATTAGGCTAGACAGTGCTTTGATGTGGAAAATAATAATAATAATAATAATAATAATAATAATAATAATAATAATAATAGGTGGAGAAAAGTGGAGGTAGAGAGAGGTGGAGAAAAGGGGAGGTGGAATGAAGGTGGAATATAATGGAATGAATGATATGAGGCATGTGTGGTACTGAGTGTGATGTGGAGTGAATGTGGAATGGAGTTTAACCTATGTGGATGTGGTATGACTTGTGGATGAATGTGGATGGGTGTGTGTGTGTGTGTGTGTGTGTGTGTGTGTGGTGTGTGTGGTTGGTGTGTGTGTGTGTGTGTGTGTGTGTGTGTGTGTGTGTGTGTGTGTGTGTGTGTGTGTGTGTGTGTGTGTGACTGCTGGTGTGGAGAGGTTTATGTGTGGATGTGGAGGTGTGTGTGTGTGTGTGTGTGTGTGGATGGATGTGGAATAGTTATAATATCAACTTGTGGAGCGGAGTGGGTATGGTTGTGGTGTGGATGTGGGTATGAAAACCGGTTTGGAGTGTGTGTGTGTGCGTGTGCGTGTGCGTGTGCGTGTGTGTGTGTGTGTGCGTGTGTGTGTAATTAACCATTGTAACCACCTTGCAATAACCTTTAGAAGAACCAAAACGTGAAATATCAGTATTTTTTTCTTATTATATCTTAAGAGCAATCAATATACACTGTTCTGTTCCTGGTTTTCTTATAGCTATCTATCTATCTATCTATCTATCTATTTTTTTTTCTTCATATAAACCACATCACACACCCAAAAAAATAAACCACATCACACACCCAAAAAAATAAACCACATCACACACCCAAAAAAATAAACCACATCACACACCCAAAAAAATAAACCACATCACACACCCAAAAAAATAAACCACATCACACACCCAAAAAAATAAACCACATCACACACCCAAAAAAATAAACTACATCACACACCCAAAAAAATTAACCACATCACACACCCAAAAAAATAAACCACATCACACACCCAAAAAAATTAACTACATCACACACCCAAAAAAATAAACCACATCACACACCCAAAAAAATAAACCACATCACACACCCAAAAAATAAACCACATCACACACCCAAAAAAATAAACCACATCACACACCCAAAAAAATAAACCACATCACACACCCAAAAAAATAAACCACATCACACACCCAAAAAAATAAACCAGAAACCAAAACTTTACAAAAACAACGTCTTTTTTCTGATTTTGCGTCAACGTCTTTTTTCTGATTTTGCGTCACGTCAACGAGAGGGGAAAGGGGAAAATACCGTAGAAAAAAAGGGAAAATAAGACTAGAGGGCAGAGGATAGGTGATACGTGTAAGGATGTGCTAAAAAAAGGATAGAAATTGACCACTATATCCTGTAAGATCTTTGTATGGGGTTACTTATAAGGGTATTGAGAATGGGGACTGTCCCGTTGTAAAGATTGAAGGTTTTGTCCCGTGGTTGAGATTAAAACCCCTTGAGACCCAGAACGTAATTTCCATTGTAATTTGGGTACCATTAGACGATTTGAAGTAAATATAAGCAATGTTTTATAGCTATGACCTGTTTAGTATCCTTGTCTATAAACTAATTTGGTATATTCAGTGACTTTTCGTAATTTTATGGCTCAACAACATACAATTTTTTTAGTTAAGGAAAAATCTGGGCGTGAAGTGGTTAATGATTTTGTAAAGGAAACAGGGAAAGCGGGAGACCATGAATTAGGACGTTACTAGTACAAGGACCGAAAACTAATGAAAATGCTTTATTAACTAAGGAGACGAAGTTTGAAGAGGACCTAGGAAGCGATACTATAGGCGTCGAAGAGGTCACAAGAAGAAGAAGAAGAAGAGGAAAAAGAAAAAGAAGAAGAAGAAGAAGAAGAAGATCCCAGGTGAAATAGCCATGGGAAGAGTTGACGAGATTATTAACTAAGGAGACGAAGTTTGAAGAGGACCTAGGAAGCGATACTATAGGCGTCGAAGAGGTCACAAGAAGAAAGAAGAGGAAGAAGAAAAAGAAGAAGAAAGAAGAAGATCCCAGGTGAAACAGCCATGGGAAGAGTTGACGAGATTGTTAACTAAGGAGACATAAGAAGAACATAAGAAAATAAGGAAGCTACAAGAGGCCGCGAGGCTTACACGTGGTAGTTCCTGTAAGATTGAAGGTAAGATAAGAGACAAAGATTGAAGGACTTATGAAGCGGTACTATAAGGATCAAAGGTCACAAGAAGAAGAAGAAGAGGAGGAGAGAGAGGGGGAGGGTTGTGCATGTTGAT